>JAQPPZ010002592.1:1800000-1991084 GCA_028583015.1 Wollemia nobilis
ATTGCAATGTGTATGTCAAGAAATGCGTTAAATGTCAACATCATGCTAATCTTGTGCACTTGCTATCACAGGCCTTATAACCCATTCAAGAAGCTTGGCAATTTGCTCAATGGGGCTTGGATCTCATAGGAAATATCTCTCCTCTGTCATTAGGCCGACATACATTCATTATTATGGCTACTGAGTAATTTACCAAGTGATTGGAAGCAATTCTGTTAACAATGACAACTGGAGCATATATTACAGATTTCATACTCACCAATATCATAAGTTGTTTTGGGATACCATCCAATATAATTTCAGATAATGAAACGTCATTCAAGAACAAAATTATGAGGGATTTAATGTCCAAGTACAAGATAAAACACAATTTTTCAACTCCATATTATCCGCAAGCAAACAGGTAAGCTGAGGCTTCAAATAAGACAATGGTATCCCTCTTGAAATATACGGTACAAAAAAACCACAAGGATTGGCACATCCAGCTGCCCCTTGCATTATAGGCTTATAGGACTAGCGTTCGGATGCCCACTGGGGCAACATTATTTTTTTATGGTATATGACACTGAGGCCATTATGCCCTTAGATTTGGATATTCCAATGGTGTACATCGCATTGAAAGAGTTCATTGATGATGATACTATGCGACAAACTCACCTTGATCAATTGACATTACTTAAAAAAGTGGTATGGAAGGATGAACACTACAAAAGTGTTCTGAGTCACCTTAGGTGAAAGGTTTTGTTACTTAATTATTTTGTGAGGTGCAATGGTCTAAGGTAGTGGTAATTGGAAAAAGGACAAGTTTACCCCCTACCCGAATAAATCCCTTGCTTACAAATGAAGGATAAAAATCCCATAAAATCAAATCAGTTTCAAATACCTTGCTCAAAACAAAAATAAAAACAAAATATAAAATAAACAATTATTTTATCACTATACAAAATAAACAATGATTTTACCACTATACAAAAATAAACAATGATTCTTATCACTTTACATGAGCAAGTATCCCAATAAATTAAAGAAAATAAGGGGCCAAACTTGAATCCCTAGAGTGACCACTACTCGAAAGCCATAGGGTGATCCCTAATACAACAATGTGCTAAATAAATCCCACCTGACATTGGGGTAGGTCTAAGAAATTTAAAAATGAGCTAGCTTTAGGTGGCCTATTTTACCTAGTGGTCTAGTCTAACTAAATTCAAACCTAGTATCAAGTGGACATTTGAGGATCCCCAATACAACAATGGGTTGAATGAATCCCACCTGGCACTAGGGTATGCTTATGCCTTATTTAATATATTCATTTGCACACACATGGGTAATACATAGCTTGGTCTTTCAGAGTGAAAAAATTATTTTTCAGGAGTCTAGTATAGTCATTATACAACTTTTGATAAGTCAACTAGAGTGTTTGAGTTTCATGGAAAACCTCAAAAAAAATTCCTAAATAGCAAAAATCAAATCACAATCATAAATAATAAATTTCTCTTTATAGGAATTTGTTTATTAAATACCGTTCATAATATAGGTTAGATACTGCATGGATATCAAAAATGATATTATTTTAACTTACAAAAGCTTATGGAGAGAAACAATACATCATGTCATAGCACACATGGGTGTTTAATTGATTAATTCTTATTATAAGATATATCAATTTAGTTCATGATTGTTATACATTTTGTGGTGTCATCCATTATATTGTTAAACTCATATTGCATTCATACATTATGTTTTAAGTGATTAAAGAATACATGTCCATTTACAATAAATCATCATCATGAAAATTATGCAGTACATATATGGCATGAACCATATCATAACATCATAAATTAAATGCATACAAGTACAATAAATCAAACATACATTTAAAAATCAAACATTGCATTCATATGCATCCATCATAAGTAGTATATCTACACATATATATCACTGCATTTAATCATACATCACATAGCTATCTAGTGTATGCCATCATACATCACATCATATAGCATAAAATAAACATAATATATAAACATTGCATCCATATGTATCTCATAAATATAAAGTAAATAAAGTACACATATAATGAGTCTCAAATGCCAGATCATATATATATGTGTCCAAAAATAAGTACATCGACATATGTCTAAAGTGCCCGTAGGCTACAACTATGTAGGTCCTCGACCTTACACTCAAAAATGGTACAAAAAAATCTGACACAGATCCATACTAAGCAGCACCTATGCCCCTAGTTTGTGAGGCTCCACCGTCATCTCCACCTCCCCTATGGGTCCGCCTAGAGCTGGTCCTAGTTGACCTCTCTGATCTATGTGTCCTATGGCTAGGTCTAGCTGAAGACTACCTTGTCTCTCGAGTATGAGTCCTATGAGATCCTGAATCTATGGTCCTCTCAGGAACCTCACCCTCGAGTATCTCAATCTCTCAAACCAAGCGAGATATGTAAGAAACATATGATGATTTCTCACTAACATATCGCTACAACAAAGCCCGTAGTCTCATGATCTCTACCATTGGGTCTGTACCTACTAGTCCCTATACTACTAGAGCAGCTGAAGTGACTGGAGGAGCCTATGAAGATGAGGGGTCTCCCCTCAAGCCCCTAAGTAGGTCCCTCTCTACTATGGCCAAATCCATCTAAGATCGAGCTAAATCTCTCTCTAGTGTGATCTTCTCTATAGATGTAGTGGCACTATCAATATGTGCTAGATGAAGGGTCCTCTCCTCCTAGTAATCTCGCCACTACTCCTATCCCTAGGACAACTGACTATGCACAACTCTAAGTTGTGCTTGTAGAGTGGCTACAGTCATATCTCTCTATAGGATCTGAGTCTGCAAGGTCCCCACCTGAGTCTGTAGGCTAGCCACCTAGGCCTTGAGTTTGGTAATCTCATTGTCTAGATCTGCCTCCTCCATGCCCTCCTTTTAATGGGCCCCTCCTCTATGGATACTCACTTACCCCATATACCCTCATTACTTTGATGGAATTGATGCCCATGAGGATCAACCTCTACATCCTCTGCATCCTATGCTATTGTTCCATCTATTGGCCTACCCAATGGGCCATCATCTTGCCATAGCTTGGTCATCCACTAGGTATTATATTCAGCTATCATCCCTGCATCAATAAGGTCTGAATCTTGGATGTTGTCATCCTTGTAACCTAGAGGAGTCACTTGTGGCCATGTGAGATCTCTCTAGAGTGATACGATGGTAAATAGAAGGTACTACTGGGACATCCTATCGAATCCTAAACTACCTAGTGACACGAAAGAAGTAGAAGAACTATTGTACCTTGGACTTGCACTCAAGGAGCCATCTATGTTTACATGTTTATCACAGGTAGTCATCAGCCTCTGCCCATGCATGGCAGTCTAGGTATGGCTGCCACTCAACTTGGCCTAACTGTAAAATGCTCAATATAGTAGCTCAGGTCCCCTGCACGAGACCTAATCCTAAAGCCCTCCTACTATCGAGGCCAACACACTGTATAGCACTACCACTCCATAGCAATATCTACGATCCTCAAAGGTAGTCTTGTGGGGTGCTCTATGGTGATGTGTTGCCAAACCCAAATTTATAGTATAAGGCTACAACCAATGCCCACTTTGCTCCACTATTTAATTTGATATAACTCATTATAGAGTTGTGCAAGTAAGGCACTCCCCCAGGACAAGATAAGTGGCTGACGGGTAGTGCTGGTGAGGACATCACATGTTCTAGCTAGGATGTTCCAAGGGAATCTCACTCTTGAAGTGTTAGGGAGCACGATATGGATTATTATGTACATAAACATGGTTGCCCATCGAGAGAAGACCTTCTCGCTGTACCAATTCTCAATGTGGACCCCTCCATGGTCTGAGTACAACTACACCTCATCGCTACGAGCACCAAAGACCCTGGTGAATACTACAGCCTTCGCCTCTGTCGATGAAGATGTGATGGCCTTGCCATCTAGAGGAATTATGAAAATGTGATAGACATCCTCTAAGGTAACAATCATCTCACCAGTCAGTAGGTCGAAGGTGTTGGTCCATGCATCCCAACATTGGGCCAATGCAGTCATATAGGCCTGGTCAGCTCAGATGGTAGGTAACCTCAAGATGTAGCTAAAGCCTACCACTGTGAACCAATCCCGCTTGGTCTATTGAAGGTTACCACATATGTTGCAAAGGATTTCAGATTCCCTCACTCTCACAGTTAGAGTCTGAATAGAGGTATAATAAATAATCAAAAATCAACTAAAAAAAATGACCTTAAAAAGTCAAACAAATTACAAAAATAAAAATAAAAAATGTACTCGAAATATTAATTTTTTTTTGAAAAAGCACTTTAAAAGATAAAAAAAAATCAATTAAATTTGGAAAAAAATAAAATAAAAATTGAAAAAATTAAATTTTTTTCCTAAAGTTACCTAATCACGGATGGGACCCACAATCAGTGCCAACAGTCAATTTTATGACCATTGGAATTTGAGTCTAGCCGTGGTTAACAACTGTGGCTCCTAATTTGCCAATTGGGAGCCATGCCTACCACTCGTGGCTAAGTGCAGTGACCTTTTTAGGGTCACGTGCCATCCCAAGACATCCCAAAATTAAACCCACCCATCTACTCTAACCTATGCTAAATCCTAGCTATGGTGAGGTTCATTACCAATAGTTTAATGTGGTTCATTTAGCTTGTTAATTAATGAGTTAATTTTAAACCGATAAGTGCTAATAAATGGTTACAGTTTTATGTGTTACCTTTGTAGCAACGACTCCTCCGCTGGTGGAAGCCTTTGGATAGTCAACCATTAGTCTGGAGGGTAATCAGGTTGGGTTTTTGGCAGCGTTCCATGTTAGAGTTTCAATTTCACCTCTTAGAGCTCTCAAATTCACTATTGGCACTGGAAATAATGAAAATTAAAATTGCTCAAAATGCTTTTATATTTCCTATTTTGGCCGTGATCGCGCATGACAACCGCGGTCCCCGAATTAGGATTTTCTACCTGCGATTCGAAGCCGCTGTTAAGAAATTTACCAAAGTCAAATGCGTTTGACAAGCACGACTAGCAACTTGCAATAAATTCTCCAAAATACCACCGTGAGGAGTTTCAAAATGCCAAATTAAAAATATCCACCTAACCAGAATTGTTAAAAATATTTAAAATAACAAAAAATTAGATAATTCACAAGCCAAATACGCCTTGTAGCTAGTTATTTACCCTATACACTTAGCGGTTGTAGTGATTGGCACTCCATGCAATATGGCAAGATGAGTAAATTATCATAAGGATATTTGGGGTAAATTCATCATTGCCGAATTGATATGCTTCATTTCAATGCCAAAGAAGGCCTTGGAGGTTGGACCGTCCCATGAGAATGAAGCATTCATGTCAATTCTTCCATGATATTTTTAGTAGATCATCGAACAATATGATTCAACACATGCATAATTGGAATTGTTATCATCTTGATTCCCTAAGAGGGCCTTCATAGTTGGACCGCTCTGCGGGAGAGAGATATATAATTACTATTAACAGTGGTAATCATAGATGATTAGGCCTAGTCAAGTATCAAGTGCTAAACCTTAAATCATTTAGATCAATAATTTTTGTCAAATGACTCGTCACTATACTAATTGTCATTACCCTCATTGACGGATTGCTTGAGGGGGTAGTCATAATATCATAATCATAATCAAATTCAACAGAAGATCCCTTTATTTTAGATCCCTTGATCTTGTCAAAAATTGTGTTTGTCTTACTTGCTAATGACTATCATAAGCTTACCGTTTGCTAGGGAAAAAAGCAAATATGACAGTTGAGTTTGTGCTCTCTGCCTTTTGGATCTATAGGTTCAGACAACCTATAGCAGCGAAAAAAGCTACCCGATTGAGATAAGATGAGTACAAGTTATTTCAATTTAAGCCTTTCATCCACTTGGAAGCAATGATTCTAGGATGTGCGTTCTTTTGCAGAACTTGGGCATCTAATGTTGGTCAAACTAACGATCATCATGCAACCTATGACATCATTTTATGAGGTCTATTTTTTCTCAACGTTGTTCGATCTCACAATGCATCTCAAAAGGGGCATCTATAGACACCTAAAATGCATCCTGTCGAGGTGACTACTCATATGGGACATGCTAACAGATCATATGAAAGATCTTGGATAGATTCCAAGGTGATGCAGTGGTTCTAACAACTCAATTTAGGTATTTTGGCCTAGTTAGTGTTGGCCGCAGTTGACACCCATGGTTAACAGGTCTGAACGCACCTCAAAGCTGCGGTTAGCCTTCAACTGTTAAGTTCGATTTTCAAATGGTTTGGGTGTGAAATATTTTAGAAGTTTCCATTAAACTACCCTAACTGAAGCTTCTTGATCTTGGCTTCTCCATGAAGGCAAGGCAATGCCTTCCTAAGTGCTATAAGACCCCCCTCCAAATGGAAGGAAGAGAGAGATCATTTTTCTAATTGTGAGCGATGAAGCCCTGTCAAAGTGCATACTCACTTGCATCCATTGAGAGGAACACTTTTTCTGCCTAATTGAAGATCAAAATAGAACTTGAAGCCATGAAGGTCCTAGGAACCTAAGATAATCAAGAAACCCAATTGAGGGCCTTCAAGAAAAAATCTAAGGAATTCAACCACCAAATCTGTTGGAGGACATCGAGGTGACCCTTGATCATCAATTTATCAAGGGATATTGGATATCTAAGCTCGACATTGGAGAGCAAACACATTTTTAGCTCAGCCGTGGCTATCAGTTGTGGTTAACAGTACTCACTACACCACAAACACGCAATTAGGTTTAATCTCCAATTTTCCTTTTTATAGGAGTAGGTTTATTTTCCATTGTATTATATTAGATGAATCTAACTTAGATCAGTTTTCTTAGAGATAATTCTATGGTTGAATAAGTGATTTAGGACATTCTTCCTTTGTTTCTTGTCATTGGTCAACTATATTAGTTATGTCTACACCTCATGCATTTTAGGCTCTTAAATGCTTAATTAAGATGTTATATGACTAGATATAGATTTCATTTACATGCTTTATGGTATATTTATCATGTTTAGCATAGATTTACATCTTTATATACTTTCTTGATTTTATGTTACCTTTACCATATTTTAGATTAAGTTTCGTTCAAGGCCTCATCAAGAGAGGCTACCTTTTCTTCTAATGTGTTTATTTTTTTTCAAATAGAGGGGTAAACATTTATTGATAAAAAGTCTAGATTACAGAGTACAACTGAGCTTCCAACCAGGACTCAAATAAATAGCCAAACAGGCTAAAACCACTAGACTAGAATGACACCTAGAAAAGACAACAAGAAAAAACCACATTAAGTTTGTACATCCTTGTGGATCAACTCCCACAGGCATTGAGAGTCCCCAGATGGGAGACTCTCCCAATTATCGATACTCCAAGGATCCAGCAGCTCAAAATCCCTTTTGGCTAGGTAATCAGCAACCACATTCCATTCCCTTGGAATGTACACAAAGGATATAAATTCGAACTCTTCACTCATTCTAAGAATATAAACGGCTACAGAGGCCAACTACCAATTAACTTCCTCCACCCTTTTACTGTTTAAAATATTAACCACAATTTGAGAGTCAGACTCACAGATAATCCTATGCCAGCCAAGAGAAAACCCCCTTCGCAAGGCCTCAAGAATTGCAAGAGCTTCCATAAAATTGTTTGGAGTGAACACCTTTATAAATGGAAAAGAAAGACCAATAGAATCTCTTCCAACACCGCAAATGCTAGCATGTCCAGGATTACCCCTGGACGATCCATCAGTATTAAATTTTAAAATTCCTCTAGGGGGTGGCCTCCACCTACCATCTCTCCTAACCTTCTTGCTTAGCTGAGGAACCCTACTAGGGCTAGAAGAGTTCACACCATCCCCAAAGAGACCAAGGGCTTGATGTACCTTCTGCTCCCTAGAATCCAAAAGAGGGTCCACATCACATTTTCTATGGATGGTTTCCTAAAACATATATAAGATCCTTTGCCATATCTGTTAAACAACCAAATAACTACCTTGAAATATGCATCGGTTTTGTTTTAGCCAAATTTGCCAGATGATGCAAGAAGGGCCCAAATTCCAAGCCACCCGAAGGAAGGGGGCCTTGGATAGAGGTCTGTCCAGACTACTCCAAAACTCCACCAGGGATAGCACATGAAAACATGGATGGTTTTAGGCACTCCACCAATGGTGCCAAATGTCTCTGGCAAAGGAGCATTGGAAAAATAAATGAGAAGAGTCATCCTCATTCTTACTACAAAGGACACAAAAAGAGGGACCCTAAAATCCCCTCTTCATCACATTATCCCAAGTGAGGCATTTATTATGAGCTACCAACCAGAGAAAGAAGTTACATTTTGACCAGGCAAAATTGTTCCACACCTTTTTCCACCAAGTGACAGGAAGACTCCCATACTTTTGCTTATCAAGAACCTGATAACCATAGGCTACCGAGTAGGTTCCCTTAGGATCAGGGTTCCAAGCTAGAATATCTTTACCCCTCAATGAATAACAAGGCCTCCCTATAATAATAAGAGCAAGCACCTCTCTGTCCTTGGCCAGTCCCCCCTGGGGCCATTCTTACGGATCTTTCCACCTGTACATCTCCATATTTCTAAAAGACTGGATTTTTTAAAGTCCTCCACATGATACCAACCTGCTTCCAAGAAAAAAATGCTTAGGGAACATAACCTAGGATATTTATTCAATATAGAAGGTTGGCCATCCCAAGAATCCTCCCAAAAAAGAGAATTTGATCCCTGATTGCAAATCCAGAACAAACCCTCCTTGATTAAATTAGCTCCTCTTTTCAGAGTGTCCCAGATAACTGAACCTTTTCCAACCAAGCCGACTCTAGGGATCTCAGCCTTAGAAATACCTCTCAAGTATTTACAAGATAATATTTTAGCCCAAATATGATCTTGAGAGATACACCATCTCCAATAAAGTTTTACAGCCAAATCCTGCCCAAAAAGAGTTGTCTATCGCAACCCAAGGCCTACCTCTTACACCGACCTACATATATAATCCCACCTAACCAAAATCCATTTAGATCGATCAAGTTTTCCAGACCATAAAAACTATCTTGACAAAGCATCCATGTCCTTGATGAAGTGAGAGGGAGTTATTTGTACAAAACATCTATAAATGGGTAAAGCTTGAACAACAAATTTTAAAAGCAACACTCTACTTGTAGTGGATAACCATCTGAAAGTCCAGTGATTCACCTTCCTTCTAAACTTATCAAGCATAGACTGCCAAGAAGATCTAGGTAGAGGGTGATATGAAATTGGAATACCAAGATAAATGAAGGGGGAGTCCCAACTTGGAATCTTAGAATGTGAGCAATCCTGGCTTGAATAAGAGGAGGGGTATTGAAGAAGAAAATAGAAGACTTGTCCTAATTAATCAACTCTCCAGAAGCACCAAGATATATTTCAAGAGACTGTCTAATATTTTCAACTTCCTTGATAGTGGCAACTCCCAAAAAAGTAGTATCATCAACAAATTAAAGGTTGGAAAGAGGTGGCAAACTACTATCCCACTTCCACCCCTGAATGAGACCCTGCATGACTTGAGACTTGAGAAATATTCCCAACCCTTCCACCATAATGATAAAAAAATAAGGAGATAAAGGATCTCCTTGCCTCAATCCCCTTGAGGCCTCAAACATCTCTGATGGCTCATTATTAACAAGAATAGAGAATGAGGAAGAAGAAACATAGCTCATCACCCATCTAATCCATTCCTCCTCAAATCCAAAAGCAGCAAGAACTTTCTGAAGGAAGGACCATCTGACTGGATCATAGGCTTTGTCCATGTCCAACTTAATGAACATAGTTTTCCCCTTAAAATTTTCCATCGAGTGAATAGCTTCTGTAGTAATAACAACCCCATCCAATATTTGTCGGCAAATAAAAAACCCTCCTTGCTCCTCAGAGATGATTTTTCTCAACCATATCTTCAGCCTCTTAACAATAATTTTTTTGATGATCTTATACACAACATTGCAGAAAGCAATAGGCCTTAACATATCCAAGGAATTTGATCCCTCTTTTTTTTGGGTATAAGCACCACAAAGGTAGAATTTAGGGCCTAGCATCTGTTTGTTCTTTTGGGACTCATGGACCACCTCCAAAAGATCAAATTTGATTAAATCCCAAAACTCCTGATAAAACTCAATCGGGAATCCATCTGGGCCTGGGGCTTTTTCTTTTTTCATATTGAATACAATATTTTCCAACTCCTCAAGGGAAATTGGATCCATCAAGTGCTCATTCATCTCTCTAGAAACAATCATTGGAATATAGTTTAGAATAATCTTTTCATTCTCATCATATGATAGGGAGTCCTCATTGAAGAGAGGAAAAATACCTCAGTCTCTTCTGAAATATCCATGAAAGAAGAAAGTAGGGCACACTAAGAATTCACAAGAGAGGTAATCAGGTTACCATTACAATGAGCCTTAACTAAGTTATAAAATAATTTTGTGTTCCTATCCCCTTCCTGAAGCCAATCTACTCGAGCTTTTTGTTTCCAAAAAAATTCTTCCCTCAGTTCCCATTCAGCAAGGTCTTTCGCAACCTCAGATTCCTCAACAAGAAGCTCCTTTGTGAATCCATGATCTCTAATCTTCCTTGAAGCTTATTCCATCCTTCTAAGAACTACTAGCTTAGCCAAGGAAAGGTTCCCAAAATTCAGTCTATTCCATATCTTCAATTTATGTTTTACAAATTGTAGTCGCTTCATAAAGGAATACATAGCGGTGTCATGAGGAGGTTTTCTAGTAGTCCACCAGCCTCGTATGAAATCATGAAGCTTAGGATCACGAAGCCACATAAGTTGAAACTTAAAGGAGGGATTATTTTTTAGCCCTAAATCCAAAGCAAAGAGTTTGATAGGCCAATGATCAGATCCCCTACCCTCCAGAATCATAGAACTAGCACTTATGTTATTACCCATCCAATAATTGGATATCAAAAACCTATCCAGTCTCTTTGATATGGAAGCTTCCCCACACCTTCTATTGTGCCAAGTAAAGATCCCATTATCTAGCTTGATGTAAACCAAGTTTAGGGCCTGGATATGAGCACTTAAGATAGAAGAAAAAGGCTCGATACGGTCCACCCCACCACGTTTCTCCTCTAGAAAAGTGATAGAGTTGAAGTCTCCAGCCAAAATCCATGGATACATGGGAACCAAACTTCTCACAAAGCAAATATGCCCCCACAAATTCACTTTACCATTGTAATCAACATGAGCATACACATTTGTAAGTAGGATGGTTTCACTAGATTCATTATCATGTCCAACCATTGAAATAGACCATCTGCTGGAAATCCAAGTAAGAGGGGATATCTTAATTGGATCCCATAAACAAGCGATACCACCAACATATCCACATGCACCAATACACTGGCATTGCCCCTTTCTCCACAAATTTGGAGTAATATTGAACATACTATCAATAGCAAATTTAGTCTCCTAAATAAACACCACATCCGGAGAATGCACATGAACCAAATCACAAACAACTTTTTGTCTGGGGATGTTGTTCAACCCCCTTACATTCCATGAGAGGATAACCATTTTTGGGGGTTATAAAAATGGGAGTCCAATGCTCTCACCAAGTCTGAATCCACCAAAGTCTCCCCCATTAACTTAATTTTATCCTAGTCCTTCTTCCGACCCACCTTCATATTCTTATCCGAAAAACTTTTTTAATTATTTTCTACTGCAATCCCAACACCGTAGGATTTTTGCAGTCCAAGGATGACTGCATCAGTGCTTGAGTAGGAGAGGGCATAACTAAATCTGTACCACTTTCTAAAATAGTTTCCCTTATAGGGCTAGACCCATCCATGTCCCCTATACTTAGATCCAAATCCCTTTGTTCTTAATTTAAACCCCCTAGATCTGATTCCTTAAGTTCCTCCTCAAGAAGAGACATCTGATTTGGCCTTGTTATATTTGCATTAGGTAGTGAAATTTCAGGTATCTCCATGCACTGATCAAGATCATCTAATATTTCAAAATGGTTGAGTAGAGCATCTGGCTGGCTATCCTTAAGGTCTTTGTTTTCCCTTCGTCCTCTGTTTCGAGCTTTTACCGAAATAAAACCTTCCTTATCCCATTCCCCTTCCTTTATCGAGGCTTTTCCTTTATCCAAACTTTTTCCTGACTGAGAGGGCCTAGGATTTGAAGCCATAGGAGGGACAAACTTAGGGCATTTTATTTGCAGGTGGCCATATTCATGGTAAATCCGGCAACAAAATGGAAGAGCTTCATAGTCAAGTTTTTGAACCCATGTAGTTGATCCAAATTTTATTTCAATAGAATATGGAATATGATTATTTAAGTCAATTTCAACACAAATATGAGCAACACAGATTACATTTTTATCCATTGTCTGTTGTGACGGTCCAACTAGCTTCCCAAGAAGAAGGGCAATCTTATGCAAAATATCAATTCTCCAGAATTCCAACGGGAGCCATGGAAGCCGTACCCATACTGGAACCCATGATGGACACTCCTATGATGGGTTGAAATCCACATTCTAGGGTTTAAGAAATAGTCCCACTTGGTTATAGAAATAAGGACCCCCTTCAAATGTTTTGTTACAATCTGCAATACAAGAGAAAACCACCATAAAATAGTTGTTCGCACTCAGCATCACCTCCACATCGCCTTCAAGATTCCAAGTCTTCTTGACCCAAGCCTCCACAAAGGGGAGAGAAATTTGGATGCCAAAAAATTTGCCAATAAGGGCATGTTTGGTTAGATACTCCACATATTTCACCATCAAGTCTGGTTGAACCACTAGAACTGGCCTGGCTTCACATCGTTCCAAAAATCCATTGTTCTTTAACAAGCAATTCCTAATATGCATTGGAAAATCTTGTTCCTTCTAGTCATTTTCAGATGAAAAAACATCACGAGCATGCACTCTCTATTTTGGACCTGATGCCATCACAACATTCCTACAATTTTTTAGACCTCCTCCGAAAGTTGCTGCCATCCTCGCAGAGCATTTTTTCTTCATCAAACCCTAGCAGAGTAGTTTTTCCTCCGCAAATGAGTACCAAAAAGACTTCTAATGTGTTTCTTGTTGTTTATTGATTACAGGGTTTTTTGGACTCCTTCGTAAATGCATTCAAGGCAACAAATGCCTCTTCACAGGAGAGAAGAAGGTCATACTTGAATTGGAGTAGTTCGTGTCATTCTAAAAGGCCTGCGGATTACACCTACCCTTGTGAGGGATTTCTTATGATTGTAACATTGTATCACATTGGGTATCCCTAAGAGGGATGAACTTGTAACCATGAATTGATTCAATTTTAATAAAAGACACATTTCTTTTAGTTATTTCAATTTTGTCAATTTATGTATGTGCTTTATGTGATTTTCAATTATTACTAGATCAGGTGTATACTTTTTAGGATCGTACACTTCCATGTGTCTTCCCTCAAGTAAGTTATTGATAACAAGGTCCAAGTGCAGTCTACACTTCTAAAGTTGAATTAGGAAGGTTCCATCATTCTTGAACCTAAATATATTATCAACCACATATCGTGTACCCTTTACCAGCGTGTCATCACCGATGTTATTGTCTAATGGTGTGGATTACAACTTGAGGATGCTACATGGTAACCTATTCACTAGCTCCAATAATAGTTTACTCACCTTTAGATTTTAGGACAAAGCTTTTCAAAGATGAAGGGTATGCTAGGACCACATCCTAACACTATGATGTAATGTTCCTTATGGATGTGGGGCGATACCCATAATAATATTTTGTAATATTTTATAAACATGGGGAACACCCATGATAATATTTTGAAATATTTTGTAATAGTTGTAACTCTAGAAGTGCCTAGACAAGTGGCATCATCATATGTAACCATTATCAAGAATGTAACTATTTTGTAGGTAAGATATTCTAGCTCATGTGGCATTTTGCATGTAAACCAACCTTGAGAGTTAGGTGGTAGATAAAATATTTAAAATTACAACGGGTAGGAATGTATGTATATTTTTGCATAATTGAATGAAAGTATTGAAGGAGATTTCCCCCTTAAAGTGGCTGACAATTATGTGTTAATTGTGAGATTTTTCATTTTTGCATTTATAATTCATAGTTGTGTGGTAAGCACTTATGTTTATTTGCAATATTTGTGTGAGTGTGTTTATTTTTAATAGTAGGTTCCTAATAGTTACCCCATGACAATGTTTTATAGTTACTCACACACTTGCTTCATCGAGGTGGTAACATAAGCTCACTTATAATTGATTGTAGCATCTTGAGGATACATACCTATGGCTGGTCAGTTTGCTCAATTAATTGAGCTCAAAAATTTATCTTAGAAAAACTTCAAGGATATTCATCCCTTATGCAATTGGGACATCTTGCATTGGTCATGATTCAAGACACAAACTTCGACAAATTGACCCTTATCACCCCCCTTCATCAAATCCCACTTCTTTTCAAAATCTCCTACCCCTTATATGTCCTTCTCATTTCCTTTCCCTAATCCTCCTCCATTTTTGAACCTTGAACTAATGCTACTTCCATATTGTTTCTTCCATTCCTCATATCACCTTTCATCCTCCCACTCTATCTCAAGAATCTACTCCCTAAAATCCTCTTTCTTTTGCGTATTTCCCTACTTTCACCAATCCTCCTTCAATTGGAGTGCATACTACTTTTTCTTCCATTCTTCTTCAACCTTATTTTTCTCCTCATTTCTCTCATTCTATTCAAATCAATTTTGTGTCTGGGGGAGTTGAAACTCCTTCCAAGATCAATTTTCCACTTTCAATATATTCATGTTGATGCCACCAATCATTTGTTGTCATCTCTCGTCATTTGTTTTTTGCATTGCTTTCATCCATTATATTTGTACATAAATAAATCAAAATTCATGATGAGCTAATTAGATCATCTTTTGGATGTGCAAATGTGCAAATCCCAATCCTGATTGGAATAATTAATCAATGACATATACATATTTCCATCTGTATTTTTTGTATTTTTTGTTTGTTTCACATCTTATTGTCATTCGTCTAAATATAGTGTGTTCTAGCGTGTCATGTTGTCTTGTCAACCATGCTACACACTCATCTTAGTTGTCTTTTGCAAGTTTTTGATAAGCAAGCACTAGTTATCCAACCTATCATGATGTCTTGTTCAGTCATATTCTTTGTTTTTTTGGAAATTGAAGTCTTTTATGTTATTCAACCATTCCTAGTTGATCCAATCAACCTTTGTTGGATGCTATCATGTTCTACTGCAATTTTAGGCTTCCCTTGACTAACTTAAGTTCTTTCTTAGACCAATCACATATCACACTTTAATACAATTTTGAGTTTAGAGAAGACAATGCCATGAGTAGTCTTTCCATAAAAGTGAAAGTTTTTTGCTCGTCCTATCATTCACATAATTTGAACCTAAGGATCCAAATTGCAAGTTCCAAAAAAAGGGAAAAAAAAAAGAAAAAGAAAAAGAGAAAAGAGATCCAAAGATTAGAAACCTCAAGTATTGTAGGCACCTCCATCGGGGCTATAAATCCATGGTTGGTAGTGGAGCTATATAGAAGGAATATGGGGCTACCCTCTATCGAGGCTAATGGATTATACCTTTTGAGTGGTGATACATCTATCACATTAGCGACCTTCTTTTGTACAGACCTCTGCACACTCATATATGAGCTAGCTTGTATTGGCTTGAGTCACAATTGGTATGTTCAACCTTACTGAAGATGGAAAATGAACCAAATTGCTTACACTTGGTCCATGATAGGCTTGATATTATTTGGAATGGTATATATTTCTATGGGATATTGACTAACCATTAGATGAGTTTGATTGTTGAAACTAGGGTGTTTGAATTTTTTGAGATTCTCTTCTAGAATCCAAAAATCCTAGGACATATGGGTGAACAAAGTTAGCCTCAATTTACTATCAAAATATCCTCACTATGGATTTATTTCCTTAATAATTAGTTATTATCCGTTGTTTATCTGGTTAGCAAATTGTCCATTTGCATTTTATCTTACTATCTATGTCCTCAAGTCATTTTTCCCATGTTCATTCATCTTGTTCTTTATATTCATTCTTCCTTGCTATTAGGTTCATGTTTAATTCATTGTCCCCTTTACATTGTTATTGATTAATTAAACCATTTTTATTATGAAATTCATATACATACATATAGAAAGTGATCAAACTTAACACTTGCAAATAAATAGAGGAACTATCATCCATCACATACGCATATCAAATCTATATCACCTAACATGTCTATCTAATAACATACATCCATCGATCATAAACATTAAAAGCCTACACACATGGATCACATCAACTATCATGACAACCATCAAATCATCATTAAATGTATAGCTTTAAAGAAGTACACACAATCCATAGAGTCCATAAAATACCCATCTATCATACATCCATACATAAATAAAAATCAATACATACATCCTCATCATCAATGCCCATAGGGTTACATTAAAAATACCTCTTGGACTACATCATATATCCATATACACATGTCATAATACATCATCCTACTCTTATAAAAATGCTCTACAAAATCATGGCTAATCTTCCACACTCAAAAATAGCCTCACTATATTTGATCCCCTAAAGTCTCTCCACTTCCCTCTTGTCCATCCTACCTCTCCTCCTTACCACTTCGAGCTCTCCCGCTAACTTGAGAGGTGGCTAACCATATTTTTTGTGATGATAACAGATTAGTAAAGCAAGGTACTAATGGTGTGCTTTGATAGCTCTGTTGAGATTATGTAATTATTAGTGATGAAAGACGTACACCTGCCCTCATTAAAATATCCTCATATAATAGAAATTTGTTCTTCTCCCATGTCCATCTAGCCACAAACTCCTCCCTACTCCACTATAGCTATGTGATCTCAGATCATAGGAATGCCATATCTCCCTTGATATATGTTGTTGGTGGTTGTGCCTTAAACTACTCAACCTCCTGCTGGAGAATATATTGCTCTACTATCACAACATCCATCTTCATTTGCAGTTCATACCTCTATCTATAGCCCATACCTATTTATATATAGTCCATCCCTATTTATCTAGAAATTATCTCACTCAGTAGTCATACATCAAGCTGCCCCTACAACCCTATCTACTATAGCATCCCCACCAACTCCTAATATACCATATGAGCCTCCAAATTTTAAATTTTCTCTTTCAAAATATTGACCTCCTCGACTGCTACCTCCACCCCACTGAATTCCATGGTGTCATCAAAATCAAGTGCCTCTCCACCTGCAACATCTACCACTGGCATCTCCATACCTGCTGCTCTTGATGGATCCACTCCCTCATATGATCAGTGATGTAATTATCACCTTGGTGGCTCCTCCTCCTCCTCTCTCTCCAACAACCTCTCCTTCCACTCTACGATCCTCCCTATCCACCACCTCCTCCTCCACGACCCTCCCTACATGTCACCACTACATGGCCCACCACCCGTCATACCTTGGTATTATACCAACATCATCTGTATCTAGCACTACCACAACCTCATCCTCCTACACCTCCATTGGTCCCACCTATGATGCTAGCCCATCCTCATCCTTGATTCTTAGATATACAACAGACAAATAAGGTACTCTTTATGTTAACCCAAACTACTGCAATACTTAAGTAAACTTAAAGTACTCAATCTGTGTGCCCTTATAACCAATCAACCATCTCACCCTCTACATCTAAGATAGATAGTGAGCCTCATCATCCCATACTAGGCAACCCCTCCATGGATGCAAAGAATATCCTCTTGTTGTTTGTTTTCCCACATATGGTGATAATACTCCCCATATCCTTCATGCACCCTCCTTCCCTGTACCTCCATGTTTATTTTCCACCTCAAGGTGTATGTGGGAGGAGCTTCAAATCCTAACAGTTAGATAATAAATTTAAACAGTTAAATAATGTAATTGAAGATAAAGAATCACTTTTGGAGGATTGAATCACTATTTCAATGGAGGATAACCACCCACTATGTCAATTAAATATATATTTTCCTGGATGATAAAATACACCCATGCTATTGCCTATGTATATGAATGATAAGGTGTGAAAGTTAAAGGACGCGTTGGTTCGAGTCCTAAGTAAAGAATAAAAATAGTGATTTAAATAATAAGTAATGTTAGGAATAGAATCCTAACATGCCACCCTTCTTAAAATGAGCTTTGTCCTCAAAGTTAATAATGAGGAAATTACTTCTGGATATGATGGAGTGTCTCCCATGTGGCATATTTTGAAGGTAGATATTTCCATTGAATCAAAACTTCGGTGATGGTGCGATTACGAAGGTGATGAATGTGATGATTTAGGATAGCTTCAGGTTCAACCATGAGTGCCCCATCTTCGGTAAACTCTAGAATTTGAGTTTAGGTAGTGATGTGTGTGCCTATTATGGGTTTAAGTCAAGATACGTGGAACACAAGATGAATTTTGGAAGACTCGGATAACTCAAGTTTATAAGCAACTGGTCCAATACATTGTAGAACTTTATAGGGTCTATAAAATTTGGGTGCTAACTGTAGACACCAAAACAGCACCAATCCGATTATGTGACTGCAAACACTGATCGCATTGACACACACAGCCCCAAGGGCAGCCCCCAGAGGTTAAACAGTGGTCCTAACCACTCTGACAATAGTTTTGGAAGGTCAAAAATCAATTTGGCACCTTCAGGCACTTTGCTCAATATCCGTCCCACCCAGGGACGAATTCAAACTGGGATTCGCCCCACCCCGGGATGAATTCCAAATTCGCTCCAGGGTGGGGCGAATTGCAGGTTTGACGGAAAAAAGTCAAATCTTGACAAATGGCAGCTCAGATCCGCCACTTAACGCTTCCTTCATCGCATGGGAGTGTGGGTAAGCATTTTCGAGCGTTAGAGGATGTTACAAGGGCAGTCATGAAGTCCCTATTCAGGGAGGAATCTCCTCCCCCCTGGGAAGGCATGATTGCCAAGTGGCGCCTCTGCATGCCCAATTCAAGAGACCTCCAGGTCTATAAATTGGTGAGTTTCCTCACCCCAAAAAAAGGAGAGAAGGAGCATTTTGGAGCAACGAAGTGCTGTCATTTTATTTTCACACCTATTCCCCTTTGAGTTGTGCCTTTCACATCCTTGATCTCTTTTGGAGAAGAGGTCATAGGGTGGTTATTGGAAGCACAAATCCGGAACCAAACCCGACATTTGGTCACAATATCCCACCCAATTTTTTGACAATACCCCACAAGAGGTTTTGGACCCATCCCAAGTGGATTGGTACCGAAATCAGGCCCTAAACGGCGGGCGGCCTGCCCCATGGGCGCCCCTCCTGCACTGCTATAGTCCTAATCGCCCCTCTTCGGAGCGATTGGAAATCTATGGTAGATTTGCTTTCTTTCAGTTTTGCATTCCATTCTATGATGCTTAGATAGGTTGTCATTTAAATTTCATCTTGTTTTGAGCAATTTTGATCATGTTTCTATCTTCGTTCGCCTTCACTAACTTGCAGGTAGCATCATCAAATTCCCATTGATGGAGGCCAAATTGGGAAAATCTGACCATCTGGGTCTTCCCAAAATTCCCCCAATTAGCTAACCCCAAGTTTGCAGGTCTTTTGGAGCTTCCTAGGTAGGACATTTGGGACAGTACCATTTCGGCATTTTGTTGCAGGTGAATTCGTCCCGCCCCGGAGCGAATTCAAATCGGTGAGGAATTTTCTGACTGTTCCTTTTGCAGTGCCCTCCTGGTGATGTCTTGATGTCCCTATCAAATTTTTAGAGCATTTGGATTCATTTTAGTCATAGTTTAATTTAGTTTTCTCATTCGCTTATCGTAGGCTTGGGGATTGCATGCTTTATTTCATCCGCAGGTGCTATTGACCGCTCCTTGTTTCTTTGAATGTAGGATCTAGACCTTAGAGGAGCAGCAAGGAGCCAAGACTCATCCACGTGAGTGGCGGTGATGTTTGGTCTACCCATTTTTACATGTGGGCACGCGGAAGAAGGAATGGCACACATGGATGTGACTAGAACGCATGTTTAACGCTCCTAGCCCTTGGAAAGGGAGGAAGCGCATTGTAACCGAATATTGAAACAATATCAATAAAAAGGGCTGTCTTATTTATTGGCTTTTGTTCAAAGTTTTTGATTCGTTCATGCTTTCCCTCTTTTCAAGCACTTTTAATTTGTAGGATTTAGCGTTCATTCTAAGTTCGATTCGCATCGCTTATTTGCTTTCCTTTTTGCTTCCGTATCCTCATGCTTTCAGTGGTGATCATGGTGGGACCTAGTCCTCTATTTTTTAAGATCAGGGATCTGATCGAAACTTGGTTGTTTTTGCTTGCAGGTGCCGAGTTTCATACGCTGACTGTTGTTCGTTCCATCAGGGGGCGGATACAGAGCTGTAATTCATCTTACCCTGGGACGAATGGGAATTCGCCCCACCCTATGATGAATACAGTCCTATAATTCGTTCCCCCCGAGATGAATTTTTGTCTATGCGGTTTTCGGGCAGAAACTCAGAACCGAAAGATTTGGGCAGAGAAGAGGTAAGGATTCTGAACTTTCCCTGTCAATTTTTGTCTTCAATTTTTCTATTTTTGGATTACTCGCTTGCTTAGGGAAAGTTTTCCTTTACTGCTTGCTTGTTTCCATTTTGCAAAATAAAAAGAACCCCACACACTACGTCGCAACATAAACACCAAGGAGCTGGTCGTAAAACCCCAGCCCTTGATCAAGACCAACGGTGGATTTCATCACCACCTTGGCTTGAATTTTGCATTCATAAACCCCGATCGCTACTATTGCTAGACGTAAATCCTGATGAAAGCTGACCGAGTGTAGTTGGGGTGATTCCCAGTGCATGAGGATAAGTCTTCTATGGTAGGTGTCAAAAATAGGGTGATCCCCCTTCCGTACCGCCTACGTTCCACGTACCATCTGCTCTCACGTACCTATAGTTTCCCTCACGTAAGGGCGGGTATATAGAGAGGTTGGTATATCGGCCTGGCAATGGTATATCGAAGGGGCGACCATCTATGGGAGTCATAAGAGCCTTCATTTTGCATTTAAACGTTCTTTACAAAAGCTTTCAAAACAAAATCAAAACACACTAAACCAGGTCTAGGACACACTTTCAATATTTAAATGAGATAATCATCGCTTTGCGTGTGTGATATTTTCTGTTTAGTGTAGCATAAAAAAAAAAAAATCATAAAAGAGATAAAAACCTACATAGCTTGTAGAGAGATACCACCATGGTGTACACCCGTAGCCAAGCCCAAGCAAGGGCGGAAGCTACGAAGAGTGTACAAGGGGGCACAAGTCACCTCCGCTATAGTCCCAAGGACTTGGCCATTCCGCCTTGGCGGTCGGGCCCACAAGAGAGTCCACATCATGGCATCTCAGAATGGGACTATAGGGGCACCCCTTCGAGGGGCACTCCCATCCAGCATAGACCCTTTCAAGAGGAGTCCTTACACGTGGCACTCGACATAAATGGGAAAGCTCCCTTAGAAGCTCGATACGAGTGGCCACCACGTGATGAAGTGCTAGAACATAGGGTCCATGAGGCGAGGCCGCAGGAGTATGTCATCCCTCCATTGCCCCCTCTCATTGTCAGAAACAATAGGACAAATCCGGAGCACAAAGCTCCTCTGGCAGGGCGAGCCAACTCCGCCCGCCCCTTTCACACTTATGAAAGGGAAAATGAGGAAGACCCCTACCTTCCTCAAGAGCAATATACAGCATGGGAGCAATGCGCTTCCGCACCTGCTATTTACCAAAATCATCTTTTGAGGCCAGAGCCTCGAGTGAATGCCGCTAACCTCGATAGGGGGAAGCGACCTATAGAGATCTCAGGTCACCACGACCGAGAAAAATGTGTAGGAGAGGCATCTAGGCCTCCTAGGCTCAAGATGGTAGAACAGATCGACCTGGCAGTCGCCAGACATGCCGCCCACCAAGCACAGATTACGTAGCTTGAGCAAGATCAACAACAGCTAGAGCGTCTATACCGCCTTAGCAAGGAGCGCATTCAGTGCCAAATAGATGAGCTGCTCCACAACACGGTGCCTGAGAGGCTTCCAACCCCTCGCACCCAAAGGGTAGAACCATATGAGAGGCGCAATCCCTTGGTACGAGACAGGTCCCCATGACCCTACCAAGTGCTGCCTCCAAGACCTCCTAGACCTGAACGGGAGGCCACTCCCCGAAACAACGATGGGTTCCCTCCATGGGGACCCACCCATGGTCATAGGTCTCACCCAGAAACTCCTCGAGAAGCCTATGAGGAGTATGAACAAGAAGAGGAGCGGGCTGAAATGCCCTATCAAGGCGGAGGGGCTGCTATCCGGCCACCCCTCCATAGGCCTCAAGTCTCCCACAACCCACAATGGGAGCAAACTAAAGAGGAAGAGATTAAGTCTTTCGATGCATATAAAGCGCTTCTAGAGCGTTTGGAGTCTATGGAAACCAAAGCTTCTGGGCCCCAAAAGCCCACGTTACGCCAACTCCGTAGTCATCCTGTGCATCCGTCAGTGCCTGCACCCCCTTACCCTGAACACTTTAAGCTGCCTCAGTTGGCAATCTTCAAGGGTGAGGAGGATGCCCAAGAGCATGTGACGAGGTTCCTGAGCCAATGCTTTGGCATTCAGGACAATGATGCTTTGTTGTTGAGAACCTTTATAACTACATTCGTGGGCCCTACCTCGGATTGGTTCACGCAATTACCAAAACACAACATCAGTAACTTGGATCAGTTAGTGGATGCGTTCCTCGAATGCTTCGCCTTCAACACCAAGAAGAAGGCATCACTAAGTGACCTGGCCAGCCTCAAGCAGTATGAGGAAGAGACTATGGCGGCCTACGGGAATCGATGGAGGACTCTGCTTTCCAAGCTACCCTACCTCCCTCCTATGTCCGACCTGACACAAATGTTCTCAAGAAGTTGTTTGAGATCGATCTCTGTGCTATTGCAGCTGCAACAATATGCCACCTTAGAAGAAGCTCTGGCGCAAGCCAGAATTATCGAAGAGATCAAGATACAGGATGGCGAGATTGCCAAACCTAAGAAGAAAGAATGGAACAAGAACACAAAAATAGGGACTGCGCAACAAAAACCCACTGCGGTAAATCAAGTTGCTATAAATGTCCCTAAGCCTGCACAAGAAATACAGCCTCAAAAGGCTAACTATCAGGCAGTGCCTCCTAATAATTATGAAAGAGAAAACCAGAAGTAGGAGCAAAATCAGCAGCGTCACCCTCGATGACAGTACACACCTTATACGGAGTCTAGGGACTCCCTATTTGATCGCTTGTCAGCGGCGAACTTGATCAACCTTCCAAAAATTCAAACCATAGATCCCAATGCGCCGAAGCCTAAGGGATACCGGGAGGACTTGTATTGTAGGTTCCACAGGCGGAGAGGACATGACCTCAATGCATGTTGGAAGTTCAAGGGTTTGATACAAGACTTAATTGACAACAAGACGTTGGCAGTGGACAACCCCGTAGCGCCAAACAACCAGCAGATGGGAGTCTTCAAAGACCCCTTGCCTGCCCATGAGGCACAGGAAAAACCCCTTCAAGTCAATGAGGTGCAACAGAATTGCCCCATGCAAGGGTATGTAGGAATGATAAGCATAGTGACGAGGAACAAGAGATACCCAGGAGTTGCTCCCGAGGCAGCCACAAGAGAGGTTCCATCGACGTCACAACCTCAACAACACCCTACGCAACTTCCTCCGCCTAGACCCACGGCCACGATTCGGACCAAACTCACTCAGAGTTTGAGGACCACGTCGGCTAGGCTCTCCATATATGAGCTTATACAACAATCAACGCCCCATCGGGAGGCTCTAATGGAGATATTGAAAGCCATCGAGTTGCAGCCCTAGGAAGCGAATTCCTTCAACAACTTTGTGGGGCATGTAAAATGATGCACCGAGCCTGTCATCACCTTTCGAGAGGATGAAGTGAAATCGGTAGCTGATGACATGGTGGATCCACCCCTGCACGTTATCGCGTGGGTCAATGGGATCCCGTATAAGAGGGTGTTGGTAGACACTGGCTCGTCTAGTAACATCATTACTACAGTGGCATTGAAACATCTGAAGTTGTCGGCATCTCATATCACGGCCTCCACATATACACTGCGAGCATTCAACGATGCAATCTGCTCGATAGTTGGCACAATCGTCCTACCTATTCAAGTAGGACAAAAGATGATACCTACATTGTGCCATATTTTGGAGGGTGAGATGGCTTACAACATCTTGCTGGGGCGGCCATGGATCAGGGACATGAAGTGTGTCCCTTCAATAGCTCATCAGTGTTTGAAATATACATTTGAAGGGGAAGTACATGTAGTCCCGGTGGACCTGGAACCCTTCAAATATTGCAATGCGGTGCAACTGATGCCGCAATCGACCCTTCCATCGACGCATTTGGATTTTTAGTTAAATCCATCTAGACAGGGTCCGATCCCGCAAGCATCCCCGATGACAAATCCACCAAGACCCCAGTCAGGTACATCTTCAGCGTCAGGTCCTTCACCAAAGATGCCACCTATCATGGCCAAACAGAAGGACAAAGGGAAGAGACCCATGGAGGAGGCGCAACCTCTGGAAGAGGCGCTGCCAACAGTATCAACCATCTCTACTGAAGAGATGCCTAGTCAAATGGAAGTGGAAGCTCCTAATTCACCCAACATGGAGTGGATTCAGGAAGAGCTTCCATTCCCTCCCCCTCAATCGCCAACAATCACTGTTGAAATGGCCAATACGGGCCTAGGGGAGTATCTGGTGCAGCATGTTGTAGCAACGCCCGCACTAGAGTCCATGCAGGACATGGGGAGACCTCGCCTCCCCATCGGTACAATTGTTCCTTTAGGCTGCCCGCCAAACCAGACCAACTTCGTGTATGGGGGCCTTGATCATGGTACGGAGCCATGCATGCAAGAGGACGAAGATGAAGAGCCCTTTGCAGAAGATGTCAACTATCTGTCTAACCCGGACTTCGCTCTGAGATATCTTGGCCAATGCAATTGGCATGGATATGGGTTAGGTAGGTATGAGCAAGGAGTGCGTGTCCTTTGCCAACCAAGATACCAAATGCCTTATGACAAGTCAGGAGTAGGGTTCAATCACCCCCTGCCCTTAGACATCTTGGTAGAGGACATGCAAGGCCTAGGGATAGGCAACAAGGGTGGATTGGCATCAGATCCTTATGCCAACCCTAACACAACGTATAAGTTGGGGGATTACCTCCCATGGTCAACAACCACCCTTGTTAACCTCAATAACCCTTTCCCTTTGCTAGAGAGAGGCGAAAGTTCGGGGACTCACTTTCAAGGAGGTTATAGACAGTGTCAAGAGGGATCTTCGGAGGATGAATCAGAGTATGAACCAACATCATATGACCCCTTCGAATCAGATAGTAATCACTCTCAAGTGATCCCCATGGATGACTATCAAGAGAGCCTCTTGACAATGTTCCCCCTAGAGGCTCCAATCGAGCCAGTGCCGCGTCAAGAGAATCAGGTCCCCCCACGGAGAGTGGAACAACCACAATGGGGCCAGATTAATTTGCTCGAACAAGACGAGCCTGTAATGCCTCAAACAGTTGTCGGAGCCAACGAGGGCTTTTGGATCTCCGATAGTGATTACGAAGATGAGACAGAAATGGCATATCTTAATCACATGCGATAGATGCAACATCGATACCCCTTGGAGATTAATGACATATTTGAACAGATGAACATAGTGCCAGGGCATGAGTGGTACGTAGACCCAATGGGGTGGGACCAAGTGTTGGATCCGCCACTCCAGGTATACGAAGAGCACCTTCCACCCCGAGACCCTAGAGTGATATCAGTGTCGAGGGTAGACCCTATCCTCCTATCAGCACATAGGGCCGATCCATTCGTGCCAATCCCTATAGAGCCAGATCCGAAGCACAGGAGTCATCTAGGATGTTCAAGTCACCATATCCATGGTAATGGAGATCAAAATCATCTCATCAACATGATCTCCATTGACTTAACCACCCCCATCCACAATCCGGCCGATCCAGCATGGTCATTGCATCTAGACATAGATGCCATAGACTGGGATCATGTCAATTCACCTCCATCCCCATCAGAGTACTGGCATTTTGGTGAGATGCTTCATTTTACCCTAGGGCCAACTCAGGATATCTTCCATGCTGAAGAGGAACCCGAGGTTCCCAACGTAGATTTAAACTCAGCAAATGATATCCATTTGATCCCGACTCCACACCAGTTGGAAGACGGATCCCACATGTCGATCGAGGAGATGACTGACGTAGACATCGGCTCAGATCCAATGAATCCATAGGTGATCAAGCTGGGGGTAAGTTTATCCCCCGAAGAGCAAGCCGACTACATTGCCCTTCTCAAAGAGAAGAAGGAGGTTTTTGCATGGTCATACAGAGACATGCCGGGGCTAGATCCATAGCTAGTCATGCATAATCTAACGCTTGATCCGACAGTCAAGCCAGTTAAGCAAAAACTATGCAAGATGCACCCAACAGTGGCCTTGATGGTCAAAGATGAATTGCAGAAGCTGTTGGATGCACAGTTTGTCATCTGCATGGATTATCCGCCATGGTTGTCCAACATGGTGCCCATCAAAAATCCTGACGGGAGGATTCGCATATGCACGGATTTTTGAGATCTAAACAAAGCGAGTCCTAAGGATGATTTTCCCTTGCCTAGCATCGACGCATTGGTAGATGCTACAACAGGCCACGAAATGCTATCCCTCATGGATGGTTTCTCGGGATACAATCAGATTCGTATCAATCCCGAGGACCAACTAAAAATGGCGTTCACAATGCCTTGGGGGACATTTTGTTATAAGGTCATGCCTTTTGGCCTTAAAAATGTTGGCGCCACCTACCAACGTGCCATGACGTACATCTTCCATGATTACATGCATAAAACTTTGGAAGATTACATGGATGATTTGTTGGCCAAATCTCTTTTGCGCCCAGATCATCTCGATGACTTAAGCAAGATCCTCGATCGCCTCATGGAGCATAAAGTCAGACTGAATCCCAAGAAGTGCGTCTTTGGCATCACATCTGGAAAACTCTTGGGTTTCATAGTCTCAAAGCGAGGCATCGAGGTGGACCCCAATAAAGTCAAGGCAATCCTTGAAATGCTTCCCCCAACTACCATCAAGCAGCTCAGAAGCCTGCAAGGAAAGGTCGCGTCAATCAAGCGCTTCATAGCGCAGCTATCTGACAAGTGCCGACCCATGAACAAATTATTGCACAAGGGGGTAGCATTTCACTGGGATGACGAGTGCCAATCAGCCTTCGATGACATTAAACAATACTTGGCTTCGTCACCAGTATTGGCACCACCGAGACCAGGAGTGTCATTCTACTTATACATCTCAGCTACTGAGGTGGCACTGGGAGCCATGCTAGCCCAAAAAAATGAACTTCACAAAGAGCAAGCTACTTACTATCTTAGCCGCACCCTGGTCAGTTATGAACTTAACTATGCATACGTTGAGAAACTCTGCTTGGCAGTGGTGTTTGCTACCAAAAAGCTATGCCACTACATGCTGAGCAACACTACGTATGTTGTGTCTAAGGAGAATCCATTGCGATACATGATGAGTCATACTTATCATAGTAGCCGCACGACGAAATGGATCATGTTGTTGACAGAATTTGACATAGAGTTTATTGGACAAAAATCCATCAAAGGACAGGTCATAGCCGATCAACTAGCAGAGGCTCCTCTTGAAGACGATCAGCCTCTAGTCATAGAACTACCCGATGATGGGGTCTTCCATGTCTCAGAATCGCCAGATTCTGATGAGCCTGAGTCACAAGCCGACATAACCCTATTTTTTGATGGTTCTAAATGTGAGCAAGGTGGTGGTGCGGGAATTGTATTCTTCACACCGCAAGGGGCTCCAATGCCTCTGTCATTTAAATTAGACTTCCCGTGCACCAACAATAATGTAGAATACGAAGCCTTGCTCATAGGTCTTCAGACAACAATCACCATGAACATCAAGCGATTAAACATTTTTGGTGATTCGTTGTTAATTGTCAACCAAGTCAAAGGGGTATTCCAATGTAAATGCCCAGTTCTACAGGCCTACAAAGCCCTTGTGGACAAATTCTTGGCAAAGCTTGAATGGTACGACATCGAGGCACTCCCTCGGTCATCGAATCATTTTGACGCCTCGTAGAGGGTCACTAATCCCGCAAGACCTTTCGGTGATATGACAACCATTCAAGTCAAAACACTATCGCAATCCATGATGGAGCGTGCAAGCTCTGATTTAACGCCAGGAATCCACATGATCCAGATTGAACCACCTTAGGATAGGTTCTCTCGAATCCATGATTGTCTGAAGCACGCCAACTGGGGGTCCTTGTTCTCCCCTACCCCCCTTAATAGCAACACAACGCTATTCTTACAAGTTCTTTCCCGCTCAGCTTTCGCTAGGGATGAACTTCAAGAGGGATTGGTTGTTCATACCATCGAGGCTTCTGATCAGCAGGATTGGTATTCACCCATCAGGGACTACCTCAAGTTAGGTAACCTCCCACTTGGATTGACGCATGCCGCAAAATGAGCATTCAAGCAGAAAGCGGCAAAGCATGTCTTGTTAGGAGACATTTTGTACCATCATAGCTATGAAGGGATCCTCCTTCGGTGCTTGGACCAGCAAGAGTCCACTTGGGCGATCGCCCAAGCGCACGATGGTACATGTGGTGGCCACTTCAGTGGTATGGCTATCGCCAAGCGCATTCTTCGCATGGGCTATTATTGGCCATATTTAGAGTGAGATTGTTGTGCATATGTAAGGAAGTGCGTGAAGTGTCAACATCATGCTAATTTGATGCATGTACCTTCCCAGGCCTTGCAGCCGATCCAGTCGGCTTGGCCATTTTCGTAGTGGGGCTTAGACCTAATTGGAAAGATTTCCCCTGCATCGTCAGGCCATCACACGTTCATCGTAACGGCCATAGAGTACTTCACCAAGTGGGTGGAAGCAGTTTCGCTTACCTCTACGATAGGAACCCGCATTGCGGAGTTCATTTTGCATAACATCATATGTCATTTTGGTATTCCATCCAAGATAATCTCGGATAATGGGACGTCATTCAAGAACAAATATGTGCGTGCTTTGACCACAAAGTACAAAATCCAGCACAGTTTTTTGACACCCTATTATCCATAGGCAAATGGGCAAGCAGAGGCGTCGAACAAAATGCTAGTCACCATCCTCAAAAAGATAGTCACAGACAGTCATAAAGATTGGCACATTCAGATCCCACTTGCCCTGTGGGCTTATCGCACTAGCATTCGGACACCCACTGGGGCAACTCCATTTTCGCTCGTGTATGGCTCTGAGGCTGTCATGCCTCTCGAGTTGGAGATTCCTTCCCTACGCATATCAATGCACGAGTTCATCGATGATGACACTGCATGGCAGGCCCGGTTAGACCAGCTTACGTTGCTTGATGAACGACGTGTTAATGCTCTCGAGCATTTACGTATCTACCAAGAGCGACTTAAGAAAGCATACAACATGAAAGTTCACCTGAGGGACTTTCAGGTTGGTGACTTGGTATTGAAAGAGAATCAGCAAAACTCTAATTTTCCGCCCCATTTAAGGGACAAGTTCATGGCAAACTGGTTAGGTCCTTATGTCATTGACAGTAAAATAGGACCTGGAACATACCGGCTAGCCTCTCCTGACGGAATCAAGGAACTAGAACCCTTGAACATCAGTCATTTGAGGCCCTTCCATATTTAAAAGAGCCATAGCCCAACCCAAAAAGCTCCAAGGATTCCCATAATCGCTTGGTCAACCCAAAAGCTCCAAGGATTCCCATAATCGCTTGGTCAACCCAAAAGCTCCAAGGATTTCCATAATCGCTTGGTCAACCCAAAAGCTCCAAGGATTTCCATAATCACTTGGTCAACCCAAAGGCCCCAAGGATTCCTCAATCGCTTGGTCAAAAACAAGAAAATTCAAAAACAATAAAATCATCAAAAATAACAAAAAGTTGCATCTCATTCCCATGCATACGCAAAATCATCATAACAGTACAGAGCTCTTTTGCATCTCATCTGCATATTCACAAAAATCAATCCCTCAAAAATACAAAAATATATAGTTGCATTAAGCATCACATCCATACAATGCATATTTGTGGTCATAAAGGTCAAAGCACCATAGACTGTCATTACTTGGCAAAACCATCATTTTTCTACATTTTTCCACTTTATCAATAACTCATCGCCTATAACCGCCATTCACGTTATTTTCCCCTATCATAGTCAGTTGTTTCCTAATGTATCGAGAGATTTCCATCATTCAGTCATCATTAGCTTTCTAGCCATGTACTGTACCAAGTCAGACAGATTTTACGCAGGTAGAGTTCTACTTGGATCACACCTTGTTACGTAGCATCCCAACACAAGTTAAAACATATAACAAAATTCCCAAGTTGTGTGAATGAAAGATGAACCCTGCAAAGCAATCCAGGTCACCATAAGCGAAACGGTTATCTTGCTCATCCCCCTGTGCGAATGACCCCAAGAATGCTGAGAGTTGGCAAAAGGACAAGCATCCTCCCTACCCAATTCCCCAAGAATCCCAAGTTCTCCAAAAGTTGCAAAACATCAAAAAATTCGCAAAAGTCAAAACTCCAAAATTTGACACCTCAAAGTGCATACATCACAAAGCACATACAATAGTGATTCTCCTCACTCACTATTCAAAATCCCTTGCTCAAAAAAAAAAAATAATAAATAATACAAAAATAAACAGTGATTTTTATCACTACAAAAGAGCAAGTATCCCAATACAATTGAAGAAAAGAAGGGAGTCGAACTTGAATCCCTGGAACTCTCAGCATCCAGACGGGTCATGAGGTAAACCTCAGTACCGGTTTGGTTGATAGTCTATCGGTCACTGGTGGTAAACCTCCCGCATGACGATATATCTGTCACATTAACTTGTGTGCAGATCAATGTTTGCATGTGGATGAGCTAGCTTATGGTATCCTACGATAGCACCGTAGATTAATCTGACTAAATATAACAAAGGAGTTAGTGGAGCTAATCAGGTGATCCTCAGTACAAGTTTGGTTGACAGCCTATCTGGCACTGGCGGTATCCTGACAAACACCACATAAATGAACTCAATTGCACACATAGGGATGTGAAATAACTTGGTCCAAAACAAGTCCGATTCATACCTTGTTCAAAAGTCTTGTGAGATAAAGTACAGTCATGGCTAGTTAGTTAAAACATCTGAGTCTCAGAAAACCTTAACTACATTCGAAACCAACTTGCTATATTTTATTCTCACCATACCAAAAAAAAAAACACATGTATACATGAAAAGGCATTTACAACAGCGATCGCCCAGGACAAAAAGTCATAAAGTTCTAAACAGTCTATGGTGCGACTACCAAACATCACAAATTCAATTCATCCATTCCATTTGCATATCATATAAATTAGAAACATTTGCACTCATCAACACATATGCATCCATCACTATAACTTAACATGCATACATCCATATTCATCAATCATCGTGCATAAAATCAAATCATCACATGCGCATAAACAAAATAAAGTCTGTATATATATATCATCAAAAATGCCCGCAGGCTACAAAGAGCCGGTCATGTGACCCCGCAACAAAATCCAAAAGCTCAAAAACCCCCAAGCCTAGGGCGTCGGCCACCATGATCACACAGGATCGGTGCGACGGGAACTACCCCCTGTGTGGTGGGTCCTATGGGACCCCTTAGGGTGGCTGTTGCTAGCCCCCGCATCACGCCTGCTACCGCCTCCCTCATCCAATCACCTACGACGAGATGATGCTGACTTCTCAGTATCACTGTCCCTCATCTAGCGCGAAGAGCCACCTCCAGGGGGCTCAGGTAACCGCCCATCGAGGCGGATAATCTCTCCCTCCATATCCATCCGATGCCGAGACCAATCTGTCTCCCGCCGCAACCACTCTACCTCTCATCGATGGTAGTAAGCTACTGCATCATCGCGCTGTGCCAGCTGCATCCGTAGGAGATCCCTCTCCTATGCAGCGCTGGTGTCCCCATCCCCCTGATGGTGTGCAGCAAATGCGCTATCCCACTCCGCCAGCTGAGTCCATAGGAGATCCCTCTCCTGCAAAGCTTCCCCCAACTCCTCATCTCGCCTCCGCAGTAGCTCCACCAATCATGCATTCTCAGCGCGCACCCCTGCCTCCATGTCCTCTGCCACGGCCTGATGCATAGGCACCTCTGGAATAGTAGCCTGCTCTGGCTCCCACTACTTCGGGATGTCCTGCATCTCCGGCTGATCCAGAGCCCCAAAATCCATGCCCAAGTCATCCACCTCCACCATGTCCGCATCCTCTAGCGGAGCTCCCCAACCCTCACCTGGTGCCTCCGCACCATCATCCCCTGCTGCTGCTGCCTCCGCACCTCCCAGTGGTCCCTCTCCCTACCATCACCGTAGAGTCCACCACTGATCGTACTCTGCAGTAGTCCCGACGTCATCCACGTCCGGGATGTCGATCACCGCATCTGAATCCTCGCCAAGTGGCGCGATGACTGGCCGATCCAGAGTCCTCTCGTCCCCCGACGTTGATAGACCATGGGTTCACCAGGCAACCCCTGGTGCACCCCAAACTATCATGTCACCCGGCTGTAAGGGAAGAACTCATGCTCGGTCCCATGCCGCCCAATCAGCCACCGCCCCCTACGTACCCGTCGGAGCCACTCTCCAGCCTCAGGCCAGACTGGACAGTCCCGGTAGGGGCGCCAGAACACCTCCCCTAGAGCAAGCCGAGCGAAGGCATCGGCATAGTGCCCTACAACACCTGCCCACCATCGACTCTATCCCTACTCCTCAGACCACCGCCATAGTGCCGCGTAACCTATATCCTTATCCTCCATCTCTGCCCGCATCATCCATGGCAACCCCGTCGGCCTCTCCACCGCTATATGCTACCAAGCCCAACTCTGCAATAGATAACTACAACTGATCCCCTTCTGCCTCTGACAACAAAACTCGTATAGCTCCCCATAGATCTTGAAGAACAAAAGCTTATACTGAGAGGGGGGGGTGAACAGTATAAGACCTCTTTTTACTTTTTCCTTTATACTTCAAAACAGTAAAGCAATATATCCAAAGCAATATCAAAACAATGCACAAGATCATCCACAAAGTGACACCAATTTTAACGTGGTTCACCCAGAAAGCCTGGGCTACGTCCACAAAACTTTTCTCTAAAAGTTATCTCAAAGTTCTTTGGGAAACCTTCCCAATTACAATGTTTATGAGCCTCGGCCCAAAGGAGATACCTTCCCCCAATCTGAATTTATGAGCCTCTGCTCAAAGGAGATACCTTCCCCTAGCTCTGCTCTAGTGATCCTCTAGAAGACCTCTGCCTCCGTTGCCCTTAGCAAATGGAACTCTATCCACAGAAGACACCTGTCTTCCTTGCTCTGGCTGGAGACCTCTGTCCTCAACTCTATCACCTCCAAAGCTGGTCCTCGAATTTGCACTAAACACAGTCCTTCGGTCTAGCACAAATGTCCTCGGGTTCTTCTCATAGAACCAATGCACCTCTGTCCTCAAGTTCTCTGATAGAACTATCAAACTCAGCTTCACAAGTCCTCTGCTAGGACCTGTCCAAATCTGCTCACAAGTCCCCAACGGAACCTGTCCAAAACCTGCTCACAAGTCCCCACCGGAACCTGTCCAAATCTGCTTACAAGTCCCCAACGGAACCTGTCCAAAACCTGCTCACAAGTTCATCAAGAAAAACTTGCTTGGCATGAACCCACAAAGAGAATTGTTAGAGACCCAATGTGATTCATCAACCTCATAGAAGCATAAAGAGAATTGTTAGAGACTCAATATGTTCTATACTTAACTCCCAATCTCAATCTCAAATCTCATAGAAACATAAAGAGAATTGTTAGAGACTCAATATGTTCTATACTCAACTCCCAATATCAATCTCAACTCAATCTCAAATCTCAAAAGAATAAGATAGATGTAGTATGCTTTTCTCAAGAACATGAAACACAACCCAACAATTGCCAACCATGCAATATCTCATATAACAATGATACTCATGTTCTTTCCACAACCAATATCTTTTCTCAACCAATTAGGGCTTCAACAACAATGCTCAAAGACAAGGTTTAACCAACATCATTCAACTCAACATTAACCTTGAAGCATTCAACCAATCATCACAAGAAAAGGAAACAAGTAGAAATCCTTTTCCCTCCAAAGATATTTGAACAAAACAGCCACCAACACAATATCACCAAATGCAAAGAAAACTTGCTCAAATCAACTCAAAGGAGTAAGCCCAAATCATGTATCAAGTAAAGCACTAACTTGATCAACACAACCTCTATGGAAGCAACTCATCCATTAATATCAAAACAGCCAACTAAGGGTTTCACCATCTCAATGCAAGTAGCAAGACTTACAAACATAAACCCTAGTGCACAATGCTTCCACTACCTCAAACCAGAATTATGCATTCACCAAAACTCTCATCAAGGATAACAATGCATAAGTAGTCTTCAACAAACCAGAAAATAGGATTTACACCCAACCAAAGGAAACCTAGTTGAATACCTTTTCACTCCAATCTTATTTCAGGAAAAACATACACCAATCATACTCATAAGAAGAAAGTGCCCATACCTTATTGAAGATGAAGAAGATCTCACAAATTTGTCATAACCATAACCACCTTTTTGCCAAACTCAAGAAGGTTAGTAGACAACATATTTCTTTAATATTTCCTCAAGAATATTCCTTGGTCCAAATATAATCAAGGTTCTATGTCTTCTTCTTTCAACCTCATTCAACAAATCATACATAACATATTTCTTATATTCACCTTATCAACTCCATTACACTTAATAAAAACTATATAAAAAATATTAATTTTGCTAACCTTATACCTCCCAAACAAACTTTGGAAATATCATAAACAATGCAAAATTAATATATTTTATTCACTGCCCTTTTGCAATAATTGGAGTTCGCGTGGATACCTCTTACACCCCTCAAAAAGGGGATTCGGCGCGATTTGACCCGCCGTCTCCTCTAGCCAAGTCGCTTGGCTAAACCGCGTGGGCCATCCACACCCACGTGAGGAAGGGAGAGGGGCCTCCCTCTTATCTCCGAACAAGTCTCCTCCTTGGCATGAAAACCGAACGTTGTTCCCCCCTTTGACCGCAGTGCAATCAATGAACGTCCCCTGCACAACACGAACTGCTTCCTCCTTTTACTCTCACAAAAATCGAGGCGTATGCATTAATCAAAATGCCTTTGTCCTGATCACCACGTGTGCCTCCTCCTTGGCGCCACAACCAATCCCGTCACACCTTCGACCGCGTAAAGCTTGTCTTCCTCCTTCGCTGGCATAGGGGCTCGATGTCGAAAACGAAAAGCACAGGGATTAATATCGACTTCTTCACTCCCACATTAAAGAAATCCATTGCCTCATTTTATATGCACTATGATGCATTTTTTAACACGTCGACATTTCCAAACACGTCGGAAAATATTTTAATTTAATTTTAAAATTTTAATTTAAATTTTAAATAAATAAAATTTAAACTGAATATTTAAAATTAAATAACTCCATCACCGGGGCACCTTTTTCAATGAAACAAAAAGCCAACTTGGGTTTTAAGAAAAACCCATTTCAAATCTGTTGTCCATGGTTTTAAATAAAACCTTTTATTTTATCTGCCTTGGTTTTCACAAAAACCCTTCCTTGAACTTAGATCCTTTTGACCTCAAATCAAATTGCTTCAAGAACTTCTTGACATCAATGACAACATCTACACTTGAGCAAAGGCAATGTACCCAAGGTACCCAAAATTGCCAACAATCTCCCCCTTTGTCATTGATGGCAAACCTTTACTAAAACACATCTTAGGAGCCAAAACTGAAACCAATTGTGCCAACAACTGAGAATCTCCCTTTGAAGTTTTGCTCCCCACGACTTGAAGCTTTCCTCTTCACTTGAAGCTCTCCCCCTTACTCATATCTCTCCCCCTTTGTCATCAATGGCAAAGGGTCACCTTTGGGGCTCGGGACTAAGAATGAGCCTCTTAGCTTAGTCCCTCCCCCACCTCCTGATGAGGTGATTAATTTCGGGGTGGGAGTAAAACTCCCATTAGGCACTGATCATCATCAGCGTCTATAACTTCCTTGCCGGGCCTTCTCTTGAACTCTTTGTCCATATTCCTGTTCCTGTCACTATTCTTGTTCTTGTTCTCATCCCTGTTCTTGTCCATGCCTTGATCCTTGGACCTGATCATGCCACTGTTCCTGTTCTTGTATCCTGGAATTTTAGCTCTACATTGTCTAGCTATGTGACCTTTATTGTTGCACTTATAACAAGTAACAATGTTATTTCTCTGCGGTAAACCTGATCTTTGAATCCACCAATTCTGACCAAACCTGTTTTGGCCAAATCTGTTCCTGTTATTTGCCTTGCAATAAACTGCCTTGTGCCCAAATTGTTGACAAGAGTAGCAATACCCTTGAAAGTAACTAGCACTTATGAAACTGTCATTTACCTTCTTCACTTGAGCCATGCAATGTGAAGCCATGTGACCAAACCTGTGACAAGCAAAACATCTGCCTTGAAACTTTCCTTTATTTGACCTCTTGGGTCTTGAAAACTTCTTCTTCTCATTCTGAATTCTGTTTTCTATTTCTGTGCATCTATCATTCAAGGACTCATGATCTGAAATACTTTCCTCATCAGAACTCTCTTTCTTTTGGAGTCTCTTACTAGACTCTCCAACTTGTTCCTTGTGTGACTTAACAAAACCAAGGCCTGTTTTATCTGTTGTCTTTCTTTGACCTTTGATAAGAGATTTAACCTTTTTGGAGCTTTCTTGAAACCTGTATAGCTTATCCTTGTACTCTTTATTTTCCTCTTTCAAAGAAGCCATTTTTTGTTCTAATTCACTATACTCAAGCACCTTAGAATCTAACTCATTCTTGAGTTCTTGTGTCTTAGCCATAGAGACGTCAAGACTTTCTATAAGATCATCTCTCTCCATACAACATTCATCTAACTTATCCTTGAGTCTAGCATTCTTCTTTCTTTCCTTTTCCAAAGCACTAAGAGCACTAATAAGTTCACTTTCAAGATCCTTTATTTGTTTGCTTTTTGAATCATCAAAGCCTTTTTCAGATTTCTTATCACTAGAGGTGCTACCCTTTTCAAAAACCATACATGCATCTTCCTTATCATTTTCCGAAGCATCCTCATACATACTAGCAACCAATTCATTATTTGTGCAATCATCCTCAAGGTGACCAAAATTTCCACATCTAAGACATTTCATGATAATGAATCTATGTTTTGGTTCTTCCTCTTTTTCGGATATGAACAACATCTCATTTTCATTATCACTTGAAGAACTTTCACTATCACTACTAGAACACTTACTTGCTTTGTCTAGGTAGAAACTCTTCTTGTGCTTGTGAGAATACCTCTTTCCTTGATTGTTGTGCTCATCAGAATCCTTGCTCTTAGAATCCTGTTTATCTTCATCACTTTCATCCTTGGCAATAGTACAGTCAGTAGCATAATGACCAAACTTTCCACAATTGAAACATCTTACATTTTTCATACTTTTGTGCTTTCTAGAGAACTTGCCTTTCTTGCTGTAATATGCCTCTTCATCACTAGAAGACTCATCACTCTCTTGAAACTGTTTACCTTTGGAATAATCCATTGTGTTCTTTACTAGCTTTTCCTTCAAGTTGTTAGACCTTTCCGAAGGAACCCGCTCTGATACCAATTGAAGAACACAAGCTTATACTGAGAGGGGGGTGAACAGTATAAGACCTCTTTTTACTTTTCCTTTATACTTCAAAATAGTAAAGCAATATATCCAAAGCAATATCAAAACAATGCACAAGATCATCCACAAAGTGACACCAATTTTAACGTGGTTCACCCGAAAGCCTGGGCTACGTCCACAAAACTTTTCTCTAAAAGTTATCTCAAAGTTCTTTGGGAAACCTTCCCAATTACAATGTTTATGAGCCTCGGCCCAAAGGAGATACCTTCCCCCAATCTGAATTTATGAGCCTCTGCTCAAAGGAGATACCTTCCCCTAGCTCTGCTCTGGTTGGTGATCCTCTAGAAGACCTCTGCCTCCGCTGCCCTTAGCAAATGGAACTCTATCCACAGAAGACACCTGTCTTCCCTACTCTGGCTGGAGACCTCTGTCCTCAACTCTATCACCTCCAAAGCTGGTCCTCGAATTTGCACTAAACACAGTCCTTCGGTCTAGCACAAATGTCCTCAGGTTCTTCTCATAGAACCAATGCACCTCTGTCCTCAAGTTCTCTGATAGAACTATCAAACTCAGCTTCACAAGTCCTCTGCTAGGACCTATCCAAATCTGCTCACAAGTCCCCAACGGAACCTGTCCAAAACCTGTTCACAAGTCCCCACCGAAACCTGTCCAAATCTGCTTACAAGTCCCCAACGGAACCTGTCCAAAACCTGCTCACAAGTTCATCAAGAAAAACTTGCTTGGCATGAACCCACAAAGAGAATTGTTAGAGACCCAATGTGATTCATCAACCTCATAGAAGCATAAAGAGAATTGTTAGAGACTCAATATGTTCTATACTTAACTCCCAATCTCAATCTCAAATCTCATAGAAACATAAAGAGAATTGTTAGAGACTCAATATGTTCTATACTCAACTCCCAATATCAATCTCAACTCAATCTCAAATCTCAAAAGAATAAGATAGATGTAGTATGCTTTTCTCAAGAACATGAAACACAACCCAACAATTGCCAACCATGCAATATCTCATATAACAATGATACTCATGTTCTTTCCACAACCAATATCTTTTCTCAACCAATTAGGGCTTCAACAACAATGCTCAAAGACAAGGTTTAACCAACATCATTCAACTCAACATTAACCTTGAAGCATTCAACCAATCATCACAAGAAAAGGAAACAAGTAGAAATCCTTTTCCCTCCAAAGATATTTGAACAAAACAGCCACCAACACAATATCACCAAATGCAAAGAAAACTTGCTCAAATCAACTCAAAGGAGTAAGCCCAAATCATGTATCAAGTAAAGCACTAACTTGATCAACACAACCTCTATGGAAGCAACTCATCCATTAATATCAAAACAGCCAACTAAGGGTTTCACCATCTCAATGCAAGTAGCAAGACTTACAAACATAAACCCTAGTGCACAATGCTTCCACTACCTCAAACCAGAATTATGCATTCACCAAAACTCTCATCAAGGATAACAATGCATAAGTAGTCTTCAACAAACCAGAAAATAGGATTTACACCCAACCAAAGGAAACCTAGTTGAATACCTTTTCACTCCAATCTTATTTCAGGAAAAACATACACCAATCATACTCATAAGAAGAAAGTGCCCATACCTTATTGAAGATGAAGAAGATCTCACAAATTTGTCATAACCATAACCACATTTTTGCCAAACTCAAGAAGGTTAGTAGACAACATATTTCTTTAATATTTCCTCAAGAATATTCCTTGGTCCAAATATAATCAAGGTTCTATGTCTTCTTCTTTCAACCTCATTCAACAAATCATACATAACATATTTCTTATATTCACCTTATCAACTCCATTACACTTAATAAAAACTATATAAAAAATATTAATTTTGCTAACCTTATACCTCCCAAACAAACTTTGGAAATATCATAAACAATGCAAAATTAATATATTTTATTCACTGCCCTTTTGCAATAATTGGAGTTCGCGTGGATACCTCTTACACCCCTCAAAAAGGGGATTCGACACGATTTGACCCGCCGTCTCCTCTAGCCAAGTCGCTTGGCTAAACCGCATGGGCCATCCACACCCACGTGAGGAAGGGAGAGGGGCCTCCCTCTTATCTCCGAACAAGTCTCCTCCTTGGCGCGAAAACCGAACGCTGTTCCCCCCTTTGACCGCAGTGCAATCAATGAACGTCCGTCGCGCACAACACGAACTGCTTCCTCCTTTTACTCTCACAAAAAATGAGGCGTATGCATTAATCAAAATTCCTTTGTCCTGATCACCGCGTGCGCCTCCTCCTTGGCGCCACAACCAATCCCGTCACACCTTCGACCGTGTAAAGCTTGTCTTCCTCCTTCGCTGGCACAGGGGCTCGATGTCGAAAATGAAAAGCACAGGGATTAATATCGACTTCTTCACTCCCACATTAAAGAAATCCATTTCCTCATTTTATATGCACTATGATGCATTTTTTAACACGTCGGCATTTCCAAACACGTCGGAAAATATTTTAATTTAATTTTAAAATTTTAATTTAAATTTTAAATAAATAAAATTTAAACTGAATATTTAAAATTAAATAACTCCATCACCGGGGCACCTTTTTCAATGAAACGAAAAGCCAACTTGGGTTTTAAGAAAAACCCATTTCAAATCTGTTGTCCATGGTTTTAAATAAAACCTTTTATTTTATCTCGCCTTGGTTTTCACAAAAACCCTTCCTTGAACTTAGATCCTTTTGACCTCAAATCAAATTGCTTCAAGAACTTCTTGACATCAATGACAACATCTACACTTGAGCAAAGGCAATGTACCCAAGGTACCCAAAATTGCCAACAAAGCCGTGCTAACAGCATCTGTCCCCACCTCATGATCAACAGTGCCTCCATCGGGCACTCAACCAGTCAGCAAACCACATCTAGCAGGTTCCACAGGAACCTCGCACCTGACGAGTTAGGTAGCAGCATGTTGGAAATGAGGCCCATGAGTACTGCGTGCCTCACTCCCAACACCCCCTTATCCAACCACCATCGAACTAGAATATTGCACATCTGGCAGTCAATATCTGCCCTCTCCACTGGACCATCCACACCCAGCTCCTCCTCGTTCCCAAAGCAGCGTGTCAACACTACTATCCGTTGATCTCATGGTGTAGTCCAGATCGGCAGTCCGTCTATTGGAATCCAAAGAATCTGATAGACGTCCTCCAAGGTCACTATCATCTCCCCTGTTGGGAGATGGAAGGTGTTGGTCCAGGGATCCCACATATTGATCAGGGCCGTCAGATAGGCCTGATCCTCGACCACAGGCCCCAGCCGAGTCACCTTCTTGAGCCCAAGGGCATCAAGCCACTCCCAGTCAGCCATAGTTAGCGCCTCCCATGCTTCAACAAAAGTAGTAGGCACGCAATACCGACTCTTCACAACCTGCAAAAGAAAACAACACAAAAACATTAAAATCATGAAAATTGTACAACAAAAATATGAATATACAGCATTGCATAAAAAAAAACTGTACAGCTCAAAAGCAACAAAAATTCACAAAAATTCAAAAACAATTTTTTAAAAAGAAAAATAAAAATCCAACCAAGGTTTAAACTACATTTTCTGTTCAGTTTTAAGCTAAGTCTTGGTTTGTGTTAAGTTAAGTTTTAGGGTTTCAATTTTAAATTTGAAAAACAAAATAACAAAGAAAAATAAACAAATAACTTGCAACAGCAAACAAAAGCAAATAAAAGAGAAGCACTTACCTGTATCGCTTTGGCTCTACCGCTCGACCCGGTTTGTGCACTCATGGTGGCAAGAAAATTTTGGCAGTGCTTCACTTCGTAGAATTAACCTCCTCCTCCTCAAAGCTCCAAATCGCAAGAAAATTCAAGTGCAAATGAGCCCAAACCCTAGATTTGGCATTTAAATAGGTTTGTTGAGCTTATATTCGTTCCTCCCTGGGACGACGCTCTAGTTAGTGCTCATCCCGCCCTGGGACGAATACTTAACTGGTATTCGTCCCACCCAGGAACGAAGTCAGAGCAAAAATTTCAAAAACAACAAAAAATGAACAAAAATGCACCAAAATAACTAATAAACTTGCCCGATGCAAGTGCTTTTGCACTTGACATCCCGAGCATGCAAAATGGATGTCGAGGTCACAAATCCTCACTATCCTCCTCCCTAAGAAGGCTACCATAGCCGGAATGCTCCACGAGAGGACGAATTGTTGAGAATTTCATCCCCAAGCGACGTCGCCAAAAGGGTCAAAATCCAACCAAAAATAGCAATAACATTGACGAACGAAGGCGCCTTGGCACTTGACATTCTTGGCATCCAAAGTAGGCATTGGGGTCACAAATTTTCACTATCCTACTCCCTAAGAAGGCTATCATAGCCGGACCGCTCCATGGGAGAACAGATTTTTGACAATTTCAGCTCCAAAAAGCGTCGTCGAAAAGGGTTAATACCCACCAAAAACAAGTCTAAATGTTGAAAAACTGCACACACATTTAACGCTAAACATCTGAAGGCACCCTTGCACAAGTCATCTTGGGTCAAGCGAATCGTCGCTTTTCTCATGAAGGACATTCCCTCATCGATTCGTCGCTTGAGGGGGTAGTCACACTTAGTCACCAATCAACAAATACAAACCCAGTTAAGGAAAACGCCATGCATTCAAAGAATCATTGACAAATACAATCACGCTCCTGCTTGGTGTAGTAAACAAGCAATAATCACAAACTGATCAAATAACTTGGCATTTCATGAATCATGAACTCAAGGTTCCACAGACAAAAGGTTGCGCCCTTTGCCTATTCATGACTGATCAATGTCCAAGATCAAGTAACACCTCACCAAAAAATGTTAACACTTGAATTAAGTTCCTTCGCTCGTCAGAAGCAACGATTTAAGAATGCATGCCCTTTCCATACTTGGGGGATCAAAATTTGGTTAGGTTACTGAGAAACCCTAATAATTAGTGCTTTGGTTATCTATTTTTTCTCGGTGCTACGCCTTGCGCAGTGCATCCCAAAAAGAGGCATATGTAGACACCAATATGATTATGTGACTGCAAACACTGATCGCATTGACACACACAGCCCCAAGGTTAGCCCCCAGAGGTTAAACAGTGGTCCTAACCACTCTGACAATAGTTTTGGAAGGTCAAAGATCAATTTGGCACCTTCAGGCACTTTTCTCAATATCCGTTCCACCCAGGGATGAATTCAAACTGGGATTCGCCCCACCCCAGGATGAATTCCAAATTCACTCCAGGGCGGGGCGAATTACAGGTTTGACGGGCAAAAAGTCAAATCTTGACAAATGGCAGCTCAGATCCACCACTTAACGCTTCCTTCATCGCATGGGAGTGTGGGTAAGCATTTTTGAGCATTAGAGGATGTTACAAGGGCAGTCATGAAGTCCCTATTCAGGGAGGAATCTCCTCCCCCCTGGGAAGGCATGATTGCCAAGTGGAGCCTCTGCATGCCCAATTCAAGAGACCTCCAGGTCTATAAATTGGTGAGTTTCCTCACCCCAAAAGAAGGAAAAAAAGGAGCATTTTGGAGCAACGAAGTGCTATCATTTTACTTTCATACCCACACCCTTTTGAGTTGTGCCTTTCACATCCTTGATCTCTTTTGGAGAAGAGGTCATAGGGTGGTTATTGGAAGCACAAATCCAAAACCAAACCCGACATTTGGCCACAATATCCCACCCAATTTTCCAACAATACCCCACAAGAGGTTTTGGACCCATCCCAAGTGGATTGGTACCGAAATCAGGCCCTAAACGACGGGCGGCCTGCCCCATGGGTGCCCCCTCCCACACTGTTACAGTCCTAATCACCCCTATTCGGAGTGATGGTAAATCTGTGACAAATCTTATTTCTTTCATTTTTGCATTCAGTTCTATGATGCTTAGATAGGTTGTCATTTAAATTTCACCTTGTTTTGAGCAACTTTGATCATGTTTCCATCTTCGTTCGCCTTCACTAACTTGCAGGTAGCATCATCAAATTCCCATTGATGGAGGCTGAATTGGGAAAATATGACCATCTGGGTCTTCCCAAAATTCCCCCAATTAGCTAACCCCAAGTTTGCAAGTCTTTTGGAGCATCCTAGGTAGGACATTTGGGACAGTACCATTTCAACATTTTGTTGCAGGTGAATTCGTCCCGCCCCAGAGCGAATTCAAATCGGTGAGGAATTTTATGACTGCTCCTTTTGCAGTGCCCTCCTAGTGATGTCTTTATGTCACTGTCAAATTTTTAGAGCATTTGGATTCATTTTAGTCATAGTTTAATTTATTTTTCTCATTCACTTATTGTAGGCTTGGGGATTGCATGCTTTATTTCATCCGCAGGTGCTATTGACCGCTCCTTGTTTCTTTGAATGCAGGATCTGGACCTTAGAGGAGCAGCAAGGAGCCAAGACTCATCCACGTGAGTGGCGACAATGTTTGGTCCGCCCATTTTTACATGTGGGCACATGGAAGAAGGAACGACACACATGGATGTGACTAGAACGCATGTTTAACGCTCCTAGCCCTTGGAAAGGGAGGAAGCGCATTGTAATCGAATCTTGAAACAATATCAATAAAAAGGGCTATCTTCTTTATTGGTTTTTGTTCAAATTTTTTGATTCGTTCATGCTTTCCATATTTTCAAGCACTTTTAATTTGTAGGATTTAGCGTTCATTCTAAGTTCGATTCGCATCGCTTATTTGCTTTCCTTTTTGCTTCTGTATTCTCGTGATTTCACTAACTTTTGAGAGCCTTTGATTTCTAGTAAATTTTTACGATATTTTTACAGGAAAAGGAATACCATATCCCCTTCTTGGAAAAGACACTCAATTCTATGTTGGTCTACATGTTGCTTCATATAGTGTTGGGCGATGTGTAGATTTTCCTTAAAAGTGTGAATAATGTTATCTCGAGTAGAAAGTTCCATCTCTACTACTGGTACTTTTGTACTTCCTAGAATATGCGAGGTAATATATGGTGGTGTTTGGCGACATAAATATTCATATGGGGTCATTTTAATGGTCATGTGAAAGGCCTTCAATAAAATCCATCGAAATATCAACCCATGTTTTTGTTGGTATGGGAAGAGGTTGAAGAAGACCCGGCATAGCCACAATTTCTCCCTTATGCCTTTGGCATGTCTCACATTCCTTTACAAAATTTTTGATATAATTTTTCATCCCTACCCAATAAAAATATTTGGTCGCTCTTTTATAAGTTTTTAGGAATATTGAGTGCCCTATGGTGGGTGTGGCGTGTAATTCATGGAGAAGCTTTGTACAATAGGCAGATGTAGGAGAGAGGACAATACATTCTTTATATCGTAGTATGTTATCTCTCCAAGAATAGTGAGGTTTGCTCATGGGGTTTTTTTTAAGTTGTTGAATTAAGGTGTGTGTGGTAGGGTCATTAAACCATTCCTCATTGACTTGGTCTATCCATTTCGGAATAAGAGAGGAAAACTATGTAATTGAGGACTTTATTCAAAATTTCTTGAGAGGGCATCAACAACCATGTTATATTTTCCCTTTTTATATATGATTTCATAATCATACCCTAGTAGTTTTGTAATTTGTTGTTCTGGTGTGGTTATCCGTTGCTCAAGAAGGTACTTCAGACTATGGTGGTAGGTACGGATAATAAAATGTTTTCCAATAAGGTAAGGTCTGCAGTGTTGGATAGCATGAACAATGGCTAACATTTCTTTTTCATATGTGGAACGTGCTAAATTATTTTTTGAGAATGCTTTTTCAACGACTCCTATTCCTAATCCTGAAACATCGCTCTTGATAATAAATGGTTTGGAAAAATCTGGCATGGCTAGGATGGGGGTGGTGCACATGGCATTTTTTAAGGTAATGAAGGCTTTAGCAGCTTTTGGAGACCATAAAAAAGCATTCTTATTAAGTAGTGTTGTTAAGGGGGCTATGATTTTGCCATAATCCTTGACAAATTTTTGATAATAGCTTGTTAGTCCTAAGAATCCATGCAAAAATTTCAATGTTTTTGGAATAGGTAAAATTTTCACATCTTCAATATTACGTGGGTCTACTTTAACTCCTTCTTTAGATACAATATGTCCAATGTATTCAATTTCTTATTTTCCAAAGGAAAATTTTGATCTTTTGGCATATAATTGATTATCCTCAATGGTTTTTAATGTTTGATCTATATGGGTTAAGTGATATTCCCATGTTTTACTGTAAATCAAAATATCATCAAAGAAAATAAAAATAAATTTTCGAAGGAAAGGGTGAAATATCTTGTTCATTAGACTTTAAAATGTAGAAGGAGCATTGGTAAGACCAAATGGTATCACCAAAAATTCATAATGTCCTTCGTGAGTGTGAAATGCCATTTTGGTTATATCACTTTCTTTAACTCAAATTTGGTGGTAGCCTAATCGTAAATCAAGTTTGGAAAAATATGCAGCCCCATGAAGTTCATCTAGTAATTCATTTATGACTAGAATAGGAAATTTATCCTTGATAGTTATTTGTTGAGGTAATGAAAGTCAACACATAAGTGCCATGATCCATCCTTCTTCCTCACTAATATGATAGGAGAAGATTAAGGACTTACACTAGATCTAATAACCCATACCCTGAGTAGGTCTTGTACTAATTTTTCTATTTTTGTCTTTTATAGATATGGGTATCGATAAGGTCTATATTAGGGGGTTGGTGCCCTGGAAGTAGTTGAATGGCATGATCATGGCTCCATTGTGGAGGCAATCCTTTTGGTTCATTAAATATTTTATCATGTCTTTATAGGAGTTCTTATAGTTTAGGTGCCTCTGGTTGTTATTCATTAGTGGTTTGCATGGAAAATAGTTGGGCAACCATACCTTTACCTCCTTTGAGAATAATTTTTTCTATTCCGTGGGAACTTACGATTTGTGAAGGGCCTGATTTTAACCCTTTAATTGTGTATGTTTGGTATTTTTGTGTGAATTTCATCCATAATTATTCAAAGTCCCATTGAATTGTGATGAGCATCTGTATCCGTTGTACTCCTAAAATGATATCACATCCTCCTAGTGGTAGTACATACATATCCCATTTCATTTTATAATCTTCCATAGTGAGTTTAATATTTTGGCATTTCCCTTTGCACGCAAATTTTCCTCCATTTCCAATCATGACTTTGAAGTTATTACAAGGATATATAAAACAATTAGCTTGTTTGGCCAACCTGGGGTCTATAAAATTATGTGTGCTACCATATTCTAAGAGCACAATATGGTTTTATTTCTTAAAGTACCCCTTAAATTTCATAGTTTGTGGGGCCGAACATCATGCGAGGGTGTTAAAGGAAAGTCCTATTTTATCCTCATTATTTTCTTCTTGAATATCCATTATTACTTTGACTTCGATGTCATCCGCTTATTTTGGAGTGCAATCTCCAATTGTATCCAAAATATATAACTTTGGTGAAATGCATTTGTTATTAGGGGTGAATTTCTCATCACAATGGAAATAGAGGCCCTTCTCTTATCTTTCTTTCATTTCCTCTAGGCTAATTCGTTTAATCGGTATGACTTTATTTAGTTTTTGGCTGGTGTAGGTATTTTGTGTTTTCCCTATTGAGAATCTTCCTATTCTATGTTGGTTATTGATCTTCTCTTCCACCCTTTATGCTAATGCATCATATCGATAGCATTGAGTATTTGTACTTCCAGTCAAATTTCTTCTTTCAGGCCTCTGATGAAGCAACTTTGAAAGAATGATGCATCGAGTACTAATGTAAGGTTTGCCAATTTCTCGAATTGTGCCTGGTATTCTCTTACTGTAGATATTTTGCAGAGTTTTGTGAGGGCTCCTATGAAATATTCAAATTTGCTAGGACCGAATCACAACATTAGGTTCTTTGTAAATTTGGTCCATGTGGGAGTACATTTTGTTTTTTCATACCACTGGTACCATTGTAGCTACTTACTCAAAGTGAAAAGAGGTGATGCATACTTTTTGGATTTCTAGAATTTGATATAAGGAGAAATATTGGTCCGCTCGATATATCCAATTTGTGGGGTTGCCTCCATCAAATTTTGGGAAATCCAATTTTGTGGTTCAAGGTAAGATTGATGTGTGTGGTCCCCCTAGTGACGCTTGTTGTAGGGGCATCATGTTTTGCTGACCGAATTGTATTAATGCCATGTTTTGTTGCACCAAGTCTACAAAGTGATTTGTTGTGTCCATTTTTGTTGATAACTCTGTATTGGTGGCATCAGCTTTCATAGTTAATTCTTCTATCTTTGTTGCTATCTTTGTTTCCAAATCATATTTCCAATACATCATTCCTTGTAGGACCTCTTTTGTAACCTCTTTGGAAACCTCTTTCAAGACCTATTTTGCCACCTCTTTTGCAATATCCTGTGATCTTATTCCATCTACCATGGTAGGTTTTTCATTGGTTTATGGCTTCTTGGTTTGTTTTGCAGAATATTTGTAGTTTTGCAAAATTGCCAAAATTTCTCAAATGTTGCTAAACAACTTTTTGCAAAAGTTGATTTTGTTGCAAAAATTGTTTTAGAAATATTGCTTACAAATTTATTTTGAATTAGCCAAAATTTATTTCAACTTAATCTGCGCGGGGGTGATAGGCAGCAGGGTGGTGGTAAAGTGAAAGGTATGGTAGAGTGGTGAATGGTGAATGGTAGAGGATGGGAGGTGGGGTGGCATAGAAGAGCCGGTGTGATGGTAGAGTAAGGGTAGCACGATCGCAGAGGAAAGGAAACCCATGTAGCGGTTGTTTTTAATGGTCAACGAAGGGTTTGAATGGTCAACGATGAATCTCCAGGAGCCAGGTATAACCTTGCACGGGTGTGTGGCTACCAGATGGTAGTTACACCCAATAATTGGAGCACATTTGTTAAAAAAACTCAACGTCCTTGTTAGCAAATACGAGATAATATTATCCTCGAGATTAAAAAATCTTGATGATTTTTATCTTAGTGACATGAAAAGTCACCACCACCGGTGATAAATTAAATTTCAAAACCTTAGTTTATAATATTTTTATCAGTGGTTTTTTGATATCACTCATCGAAAACATTTTTTTTAAATAAAGGGGTAAAAATTAATTGATAAAAAGTCTAGATTACAGAGTACAACTGAGCTTCCAACCAGGACTCAAATAAATAGCCAAACAATCTAAAACCACTAGACTAGAATGACACTCAAAAAAGACAACAAGAATAAACCACATTAAGTTTGTACATCCTTGTGGATCAACTCCCATAGGTGTTGAGAGTCCCCAGATGGGAGACTCTCCCAATTATCGATACTCCAAGGATCTAGCATCTCAGAAGCCCTTTTGGGTAGGTAATCAGCAACCACATTCCATTCCCTTGGAATGAACACAAAGGATATAAATTCAAACTCTTCACTCATTATGAGAATCTGAATGACTACAGAGGCCAACTGCCAATTAAATTCCTCCACCCTTTTACTATTTAAAATATTAACCGCAATTTGAGAGTCAGACTCACAGATAATCCTATGCCAGCCAAGAGAAAACCCCCTTCGCAAGGCCTCAAGAATTGCAAGAGCTTCCATAAAATTGTTGGAGTGAACACCTTTATAAATGGAAAAGAAAAAACTAACACCACCAGTAGAATCTCTCCCAACACCGCCAATGCCAGCATGTCCAAGATTACCCCTGGACGATCCATCAGTATTAATTTTTAAAACTCCTCTAGGGGGTGGCCTCCACCTACCATCTCTCCTAACCTTCTTGCTGAGTTGAGGAACCCTACTAGGGATAGAAGAGTTCACACCATCCCCAAAGAGACCAAGGGCTTGTTGTACCTTCTCCTCCCTAGAATCCAAAAGAGGGTCCACATCACATTTGCTATGGATGGTTTCCTGAACCATATACAAGATCCTTTGCCATATATTTTGAATAGCCAAATAACTGCCCTGAAATATGCGTCAGTTCCATTCGAGCCAAATTTTCCAGATGATGCAAAAAGGGCCCAAATTCGAAGCCACCCGAAGGAAGGGGGCCTTGGTTGGAGGTCTTCCCAGACTACTCCAAAAATCCACCTGGGACATCACATGAAAACATGGATGGTTCCAGGCGCTCCACCAATGGTGCCAAATATCTCTAGCAAAGGAGCATTGGAAAAATAAATGAGAAGAGTCATCCTCATTCTTACTAAAAAGGACACAAAAAGAGGGACCCTGAAATCCCCTCTTCCTCACATTATACCAAGTGAGACATTTATTACAAGCTACCAACTAGAGAAAGAAGTTACATTTTGGCCAGGCAAATTTGTTCCACACCTTTTTCCACCAAGTGATAGGAAGACTCCCATACTTTTTCTTATCAAGAACCTGATAACCATAGGCTATCGAGTAGGTTCCCTTAGGATCAGGGTTCCAAGCCAGAATATATTTACCCCTCAATGAAGAACAAGGCCTCACCATAATAATAAGATTAAGCACCTCTCTGTCCTTGGCCAGTACCACCTAAGGCCATTCTTGCGGATATTTCCACCTGTACATCTCCATATTTCCAAAAGACTGGATTTTTTTAAAGTCCTCCACACGAGACTAGCATGCTTCCAAGAAAAAAATTCTCAGGGAACGTAACCTAGGATATTGATTCAATATAGGAGGGTGGCCATCCTAAGAATCCTCCCAAAAAAGAGCGTTTGATCCCTGATTGCAAATCCAGAACAAACCCTGCTTGATTAAATTAGCTCCTCTTTTTAGAGTGTCCCAGATAACTAAACCTTTCCTAACCAAGCCGACTCTAGGGATTTCAGCATCAGAAATACCTCTCAAGTATTTACAAGATAATATTTTAGCCCAAATCCGATCTTGAGAGGTACACCATCTCCAATAAAGTTTTGTAGCCAAATCCTGCCCAAAAAGAGTTGTCTATCGCAACCCAAGGCCTCCCTCTTGCACCGACCTACATATAGAATCCCACCTAACCAAAATCCATTTATATTGATCAAGTTTTTTGAACCATAAAAACTGTCTTGACAAAGCATCCATGTCCTTGATGAAGTGAGAGGGAGATATTTATACAAAACATCTATAAATGGGTAAATCTTGAACAACAAATTTTAAAAGCAACACTCTACCTGCAGTGGATAACCATATGAAAGTTCGGTGATTCACCTTCCTTCTAAAATTATCAAGCATAGACTGCCAAGAATATCTAGGTAGAGGGTGATATGAAATTGGAATACCAAGATAAATGAAGGGGGAGTCCCAACCTAGAATCTTAGAATGCGAGCAATCCTGGCTTGAATAAGAGGAGGGGTATTGAAGAAGAAAATAGAAGACTTATCCTCATTAATCAATTGTCAAGAAGCACCAAGATATATGTCAAGAGACTGTCTAATATTGCTAGCTTCCCTGATAGTGGCAACTCCCAACAAAGCAGTATCATCAAAAAATTGAAGGTGGGAAAGAGGTGGCAAACTACTATCCCACTTCCGCCCCTAAATGAGACCCTGCATGACTTGAGACTTGAGAAATATTCCCAACCCTTCCGCCATAATGATAAACAAATAAGGAGATAAAGGATCTCCTTGCCTCAATCCCCTTGAGGCCTCAAACAGCTATGATGGCTCATTATTAACAAGAACAAATAATGAGGAAGAAGAAACACAACTCATCACCCATCTAATCTATTCCTCCTCAAATCCAAAAGCAGCAAGAACTTTATGAAGAAATGACCATCTGACCCGATCATAGGCTTTGACCATATCCAACTTAATGAACATAGTTTTCTCCTTAGAAGTTTCCATCGAGTGAATAAATTCTATAGCAATAAAAACCCCATCCAAGATTTGTCAGCTAGCAACAAAACCTCCTTGCTCCTCAGAGATGATTTTGCTCAACCATATCTTCAACCTCTTAGTAATAATTTTTGTGATGATCTTATACATAAAATTGCAGAGAGCAATAGGCCTGAACATATCCAAGGAATTTTCTCCCTCTTTTTTGGGTATAAGCACCACAAATGTAGCATTTAGGTCCCTTAGCATCTGTTTGTTCTTTTGGGACTCATGGACCACCTCCAAAAGATCAAATTTGATTAAATACCAAAACTCCTGATAAAAATCAATCAGGAATCCATATGGGCCTGGGGATTTTCCTTTTTTCATATTGAATACAACATTTTCCAACTCCTCAAGGGAAATTGGACCCATAAAGTGCTCATTCATCTCTCTAGAAACAAAAGCTCATCGAAAAACATTTTTCAGATGATGAGAATGAAAAGCTCATCGAAAAAGATTTACTGTGCGTATTTGATCAAATGTTTTATCATTTTTTCATGAATTTGGATTAATTCTTGGATCTGAGTTGTTGAAGCAATTTGTTCAAGATTTTCCTTCAACATGTAGGTGATAAAAATTGTAAAAATATCTTACGTGAAGTGGAAACTGTGTGTTCACAATGATTGAAAGTGTGTGATGAAAATTCTCATGACATCACCTAAATTCTTGCTTTCATGATTTATTCTGTTTTTGGTAGTGTATGGTGAAAACTCTCATGAATGTCACCTGATTTTTTACTTTGTGATTTGTTCTACTGTTGGTAGTATGTGATGAAACTTTCACGAACATCGCTTGTAAATGGACTGTAATGCAATTAATACCAGATGAAACTTGAATTGATAGTGTTTGGCATAATGAAATGGAATGTGGATTGGATGATGTGGTGAGTGAATTTAAGTTTTTGAAGCACAGGATACCGATGGATACCGATGGCTCTGATACCAGATGGTAGGATCTTCAAATCCTAATAGTTAGATAACAACTTTAAACAGTTAAATATTGCAATTGAAGGTAAATAATCACTTTTGGAGGACTAAATCACTGTTTCAATGGAGGATAACCACCCACTATGTCAATTAAATATATATTTTCTTGGATGATAAAATACACCCATGCTATTGCCTATGTATATGAATGATAAGGTGTGAAATTTAAAGGATGCGTTGGTTTGAGTCCTAAGTAAAGAATACAAATAGTGATTTAAATAATAAGTAATGTTAGAAATAGAATCGTAATAGTAGGGCACATCTTACCCCATCAATCTATGAGCATCATATGGCAAACCGTGTGGCCTATCAATCACCAAATGCTCCCATGCCCATAGCTGCACAAGTAAATTGTATATCAATCTTGCATGATTGCTCCTACTACATCAATACAGTTCCCAATACGTTTGTGCCAGCAAGGTCGGTACCTATGCTTACATTGTTGATGCCTCCACCAAATCCTAAAAAACCCCTAATAGGTTCCATGAAAACCATACACCTGATGATTTGGGAAGCATAAAACTAAATATAAGTACCATAGCCAACGTTTACCTCCATAATAACATCTCATCCTCATAATAATGCTCATATTATATCTTGTCGTTGCTTAAATCCACCTGGTCCCACCCAACCCTAAAAATCCTCTCCATCACTATCGCCTACTATGCAATACCCACTAATATGATAGTACATCCCTCCATGGGTAATCAATAAATCATATATATATCCTTTAGTGTTAGTATTATTTCCCTACACAAATTAAATATATAGGCTCAGTCAACATGAACGGTCTCCATCTATGCCACACACCAAAATCTAATCTTTGCTAGCCACTCCCAATAATCCTTAATCAAATCTCATCTCAACCTAAAAAAGAGAGGTCTAAATCTATGTTGTGGCTATAAAATTTTCCTCTACCATCATTCAAACCATCAAATCCCTTTTCCTATTATCTCCCATCATGTCAAAAAAATATTATACGATAGTCGGACGATTATCGTAACCATCTATATGGCCATATGGTCTGTATAGCGTATAGTCACAAATAACATCCCAAACAAGACAATTCATGTTTGAGATGCGTTACGAACACCCATTAAACCAAAAATAAAACAACATAGCAAACCCCAAATACAAATGCATAAAAAATAAAAACAGTAAACCTTTGCACCACCCAAAAAACAAAACAAACAAACCAACACAAACCCGCTAGCGCCAAAAAACAAAAAAATCATAATTTTACCATTCCTATGCTAGCCTAAGATTCTATGATTTTATTTTTTCTAAAAATAGGCCTTAGGTTTTATTTTAGTTTGAAAACCACAAAAGCATGAAAAAATGGACAAAAAAAACCCCACTAACCTGCACTGCACTCCCTCCACTATTAGGCCTCTCACCACTATCTGCCATCTTGTCCATCTGCATGTTTGTTTCGATAATGTTTCACATCAAATTCTTAACCTCACCTATCACTCTCACTCTCTCCTCCCAAATCATGTGTTGCACCTTGCAAGCTCCATTTATATTCTGGCGCAACCCCTAACCATCAAGTACTATTGATGACCGTCTAGGATGGTCCATGCAGTTTTCTTATCGATCGTACGATATTTGTTTGGCCAATAAATTATTGTTCCTACCAATGTATTTCACCAATCCCTCCTATAATTTCCACTTAATGGTTGTGCAACAACCTTTTGTCAAGCACTTTGTTGTATTCTTTTTCTTCACTCATCAACCCATCACTTAAGGGGGAAGATATTGCCTATAAATGACATCTTGAGCATGTCCAATATCCAAAAAATTAATCTTAGAATCATGTTTGTCCAAGAAATTTTCTTGAGACTATCACTAGCCCTCATATATTGGGGCAATGACATAATTTCTCTTATTTTCTCAACTCAAACTCCAGTCCAATCTAAATTTGATACACTCCATGCCAATGTTATATAGTTACTCACACAATCACTTTATCAAGGTGGTAACCTAATCCCACTTACAATTGATCGAAGTGTCATGAGAATACATACCTATGGTTGGTCAACTTAATCAAGTGAACTCAAAAATATGTTAAAGATAAAGTTTCAAGGATATGAGTACCTTCCACAATTGGGGCATCTTACATTGTTCATTATTTGAGATAATCTTATGTCTCCTCCCTCAAATGTTGTTGCAACATGCCAAAATTTTTGGTCAACCATGATCATCCATTATCAACTCATTCTTGTCATATTTAGCCACTCATCTGATGTCATATATTTTTGTATTGCATCATGTCTACACACATCGCAGTACAAAAAGAGGTAAATGTAGAAACCTAAAAATATCACATTATCCTTTGTGCAGTGCTAATAATTAATTGATTTACAAAAAACTCCAAAAATATAATTATTTTGTATTAAAAAATTAATTAGTCATATTAGCCCCTTTTCCCACTAAGCCCCATCCTACACCTAGCCCATGGTCACAATGTGACCATTCTACTAACCTAGCCTAGGTCCACCTCATCCTAGTCTACCCTTGACCCTAGTCTACTCTTGACCTTAAGTCCACCTCACCCTAGCCTACCTTACCCCCTACTCTCCACATCCCCATGCTCATTCAATGCCTTAAATGGGATGAAGACTTTCTCCACCCATGTGCATTAATGACATGAATACTTTCATCCACATGCCTTAAATGGGGTGAAGACTTTATCTGCCCTTATGCATTGATGAGGTATGGTGCACCCATGCTTATTTAATGCATATGTGTGTGGTAAGGAATTTATCTACCAAAATCATTGATGAGGCATGTCGCACCCATGCCACCTCACCCCCTTACCCTTGCTAAATCCTATAAATAGTTCCCTCTTTCTTTCATTTGCAAGAATATGATAAGTACTTTGAGAAACTCTGCCAAAATCACTCTAGACTCCATTTGTATGCAACCCCTCTCTTGTGATAACCCCATGGATGCTAACTTATGCCTTTCTTTTTATGCCTTCATTTTTTAAATAGGTAAATCCGCATTCAAACAAGCACCAAACTCAAAGAAAAACTACTTGAGCATCATAAGAAGATTTCCACCATAAAAAAATCATCTAGGTCAAAATAACATACCGTGGAGTACGATTGGTGACCATCTAGGACGATCAACCAGAATCGTATTGTTGTGACCACTTCACAATGCCCCAAATTTGGGGGCCCATCTAATATTTTTGAAATTTTAGATTTTGTGTTGTAAGATTTGGTTAGTTTTAATGTATTTTTTGTTTCATATTTGTTTTGTTGTTTTATGTTAAAATAGTTTATTTTGAATTATTGGTGTCGTTCTTGTGTTTGTTACGTTTATGTTGTTTTTTTTATTGTTTTTTATTTTATTAGGCTCATGTATTAAAGTGTTGGTGTTATGGTCATAAAAGATAGTAAAAGTTAAATGTTTTTTTTTTTTTTTTTATCTTAAAAAAGAAGGATGATTAAAACATTTTAAATCTTATTTATTTCTTTTAAAATAAAAGATAATATATTTGATTTTTGTTAAAAATAAATTTTAATAAAATGTTTTGTTATTTTGCAGGTTTGTCAAGGGTACCCAACATGGTTTTTGAAATAGTCATAGTAGTCCGACGGTCATCACAAGCACATGGTTCGAGGTACAAAGCTTGTTAAAGAGGCACGAATAGCCACCCGATGGCTTTGGCTAAATAAAATATTTATAAGAGCGTTGGTGATTATAAAAGGTTTATTATGTTTTCCTGGATACATGTGGGATCAAATGAATGATAAAATAATACTGGGAAATATGACCGTTCATCCTTCCATTCACTGGATTTAGATGATTTCATACGAGTTTTGAAGTTTGTAACAAAGATCAATGATATTTTTTATCTAGTAGTTAGAGGCTATGAGAAATGAGAATTTATCTTTCAGAGACAATCAGTGATCGTATTCTATAGCAGACCTAATTAATTGTTGATTATTATGCAATAGAGTTTTTGCCTAAATAGGCTATTGTTGGTGAATAGAAAGGATATTTTCAATCCATCTAGATGACAGGGATGAAATATTATAGGTTTCAAGGTGTTGTTGCACCAAATTTGGTGATAGATGGTTTGTTGTAGATGTTAAGATCGCACTTGAATGGTTGGTTGCCTACATAATCAAAGGAAGAGGTGTCGACGATAGGAAGATCAGATTACCATGAATACATGAATTTTTATGTCTAAAGATGTTTTGTCATCTATGTGATATTAAAGATCGATAACCCCACACTGTGATGTTGAAAACATATATTAAATTATTATGGAATAAATGAAATAATGGGAGCAGTGACATAAATTTCTAATAATAATAGTCGTTTGCTATGACGTAAGTAGTCATTTTTAATTTGACTGATTAAAATAAATTTGTATATACCTTTACACGGTAGGACTTCGAGTTTCGAAGGGAAAAGTTTGTATTGCTAGTGCGAGTATAAGAATAGATATATCATACCAATGAACCCTTGGAAAAAATATGGAATCTTCAAATTAAACCACAAATGAATATGGTCAGATGTCATCAGTGATGGAGGTATAAGTGCAACGCATCGACAATGCTAGAAGGGGATATTTACATAGTCCAAAGCATGGTAACATAATACGATAAAAGCATCAGAATAAAAGTGAGCATTATGGTGTGTATAAGAAATGAAGCTGATGCATTTAATATATGATTTAGTATAGATGAATTGGGTTGACGTGAAGATATAAAAGACAAGCGATAAACAAGCATTATCATGGTGATGTAATATTATAATGTTTAAAATGAAATGCATCAAACCTCATGCTCAATGGAAACCATGTGTTATGGTGTACCTTACAACAATGGCATTTGTGATTGAGATGACAACTAAAATTGATATTTATTTCTTGGTTCATTTTGTCATTAAGACGTAGATCTAGAGGATTCTGATTCACATGGTCTCAACAAAAGCAGAAAGGGCAGTGAGAATTGTACGCACTAGGAATATCATGTGGAGGTTTAATATTGCTTCTCAGGACATATGGTATTAACATAATGGAATGACATGGTATACGAAAATATCAAAATGCCTGTATATGTGTTCAATTATCCTAGGGGCTACTATACCAAAATTATCTACAAGAATTAAAACAAAGACAGAGTTGCTGGAGATACATATTTACATAGCAGAATGTGGAGGCATAATGGTTATTGACAATTTTTCATTCATTTGGAAATGGCAATGATAAATACCCAGCACATGGACATATTAGCATATCAATATTCCTTACAATAACAGGTTGAAGGTACTACGAGCAGGAGATATTTGAATTTAATGAAATTATGAATTATTAAATAATGTCATTGATAATGAGAAAGATTTAATAAGTTTTGTATAATTTAATAAATCTTAAAATATAACGAAAGCAAAGTATAAAAGTAATGTATTATAATACGCACATTAATATAGATGATATGTTAATTCAAATCATTGAAGAAGGTAATTTTGAAACCCATTATGGAATGGAACGGAACGAACAAAGCAACAAATTTCTCAAGTTATAAAAAGGGAATTGAAAGCCAAACAGAGGGTTAGACAAGATCGGGAGAGAAGGATACATTGCAAAAGGGATGATTGAAGAACATATTATTGCCTTGAGAGATGCCATGCATTGTTGTAGGGTTCAGGTTTTATGAAATTCCAATTATTTTAATCAAAATATCAATCACATTTTGACCTTATTGTTTTATTTAATAAAAATTGTGCATGTGGATGGTAATTTTATTAAATAATTTAATATGTTATTCATTTCATTACCCTAGAATATTGCATCTATTTTACTGTTGATAGTGTGAATGTAGATCACAGTGGATTAGGTTAATATTTTCAGGAAATTCTTTTTCTTTAAATGCAAGGTTGACAAATTTCATTTTGGTAATCTGTCTGTCTGTTCCAATTTTATTTCTGCACATTTTATTTTTATTTTCCTAAACTTTAAACCTTTTTCATTTATTTAAATTTCAATTTACGTAATCTTAACCCTAGTTTGATAATCCAAAGTTTTAAACTTTATAATTAGGGTACATATTTATTTTGCATTTGAAGTTTTACATAACTTTATATTTGGGAAAGTAAATTTCATTAAAGATCACATCTAATTATTTTAAATCAAAATACCTAAAAAACTAGGCCCCTTGTTAACAGTTGCTTGCAAATCACTAAGGTATTCTAAGCACTTATTTGACACATTTTCATAACATACAAGCACATTAAGTGAAAGGAACCTTGGAGAAATTTATATTTCTTTGCAAGAGAGGGTTTTCATTTTAAAATCCTAGTTGTGATGGTGATTTTGCAATTGGGAAAAATTTCCACTCAATAGAATTGGTGCTAGGAGGGCCTGAATTGGTTGTTTTTTTTGTAAATGCTAAATAATTCATGTCTACTTGAAAGGTTTATTTGAAGGTATTGGTCTTGACTAATAAGGTTTTGTTTACAGGTAATCACATTCCTTGATTGGAGACCTATTTAATTGATGATGCATTGAGGTTAACATTTTGCAAATTGGAGAATATTCTTTAGTGTCATGTTTAATTGATGCATATCTTTCGATTGATTGTTAGTCATTTCATGTTTCTTTGCAAAATATTTCTTTGACTAACAAATTTGGCATTAAATTTGTGTTCTTTAAGATGGCAATGCTCACTCCAATAGGAATTGCATCTTGGATAGGTAATTATTATAGCCATTTAAACATGTCTACTCATCAAATTCCTAAAGGTGTAGAATATTGTTTACCCATGTTTAAGCATGATGTGACCTTGACTGAGGAACATATTCAGAGATACAAGGACATTTTAATTTATTTGCAAATTATGCATGGAGATGTTCCTTGTAGGTTGTTTTCATACACATTGGATGAGGTTGTGTTTGAGTGGTACATACACTTACCTTTAAGTTCTATCACTTCTTGGGTTCAATTAGAAGTAGTGTTTATTAACCATTTTGGAAAACTAGTTGACCCAGTTAAGTTATTAAATCAATTTATTTCTATTCATAAAGAACCTAATGAATCCATGAGTCTATTCAATGATAGGTTCCATGAGTTGTATACCAAAGTTGTGCCACATTACATCATTGCAAAAGAAAGAGCTACTCAAATATACATGGGAGCCTTAGACCATGTTACTTCTATGTTTTTGGGGAAAGTTCTTAAAATTACCTCCTTGCCTAGAGCTTATGATGAGGCAATAACATTTGAAAAATAATTGATTTCTCAAGGTGTTAATATGGATCAATTATACCGACTTAGACCTAAGGCCCATTCAGAGTCAATATTTATCAATGAGAATTGTGGTAATCACGTTAATCAGAATATAGAAATTGATTCAATTTTAGAAATACATGAATCATCAAAAGTGAATAAACCTGAAGCTATAAATGAATCCGAAGATTACATGGAAGAAATGATAGATTTTCATCATTTGTTCTAGGATGATAATAAGTATGATTTTCAAACAGGTAAAGCTCCAAAATTGAATAATCCTGAATATGATTTCATTAAATATTGTAATGAATTGTAGGAAAATAATACCTCGGTGATGATAGCACAAATGACTGATCATAAAAGTTTATTGCTCGAGGAATATGAATTTTTTGAAATTGAGAAGGATGAGTTTGAGAAAGAATCTGAAGATAACATGAACGAAGGAATGGAATCTCATCACATATTGCAAAAATATAATGATTCTACTATTCTAGACCAAGAATGGGAATCATTCACTTCTTTCACAATTCCTAAATAAATTCCTATTCCACTTGATGTTAATATGCAAGAAACTGAAAGTTGTATCTCATCTATGGATATTATATTGCCTATGCAACAAGATGATTCAATTTCAAAAACACTGGAGTCATCAAGAATGGTTGAAAGTGCGTTTGAGGAATAATTTCTTGAAGAACTTGAAAATTACGAGGAATATGCAATAGAGTTTCATCTCATAGGCTTAGATTACCATTATTATAATTGTTTGAAAAGACATGAGGAATCATTGTTTTCTCACATTCCTACTGATGAAATTTCTATTTCACTTGATATGCAGGATGCTGAAAATTCTACCTCAAATAAATATTTTGCAATTACCATGCAATCAGAAGATGGCAAGCCACTTGTAGAAATAGAGAAGGTTTCAAAATTCAATCACTTTGAAGATGAATTTATTGAACACCTTTCTGAAATTGAAAAGGAAGAAATGGTAAATGTTTCTTATAACTCATTTGTTATAGGTGATGAAGAGATAAAGTCCTCTCTTTTACCCTTAACTACTAAAAATTTGGGTACAAATTCATATGATTGTCTTGAAGATTCAAATAAAGAAATACCATTGGTGGTTAACAAGGAATTAGAATCTTCTATTCATCCAAATGATAAAAATTTTGACCAGGTAGTTAATGAATAAAATTTGTTATTTGACACATCCCTAGTTAAACAAGACTTATGGTTTGAAAATGATGGGCATATTTTTAATTGGGTGCCTAATTTTGGTGTTTTTGAAAAGCAGGTGTTACATGAAGATGAAGGACTATAAGATGGTGATTATAATAAATATCATGAGGAAAAACAAGAAATTGTAATGGCTCACCAAGTTCTGGTAAATGTTACTCATGATGTGTTGACTATGGATGATAAGGTAGAATATTTACCTTTTTTATTGGTTATGGAAATTCTAGGTAATAAGTTGTATGATGTTCCTTTGGATGCTCATGCTATTGATAATAAAATATCAAGTGTTGTTAATAAGGAATTGGAAATAATTCCTAAATCTATTGCCATAAATAAAACAAAAGAAAACATGATTGAAATTTTGAATCAAGTCCATAGAAAATTAATTATTAAATCTAAGATTTAATATTGTAATGATCTTTGTTTAGGAGACATCCTAGATGCTTGTAGATTGTTGCATAAGTTTGATGGTCTAAAAACATGGAAAATGATGTGGATTCAAAGATTTTAGAAATAGGCTCTTACTTGAAATATTTCATATTTGAAAAGGAAAGCCTAATTCTAATTCATAAGTTGAATTGTGAAATCTGCATTTTAAGGAACAAAGAAGAAAGAATTGAAAATCAATTATTCTCGTATCAATTCAATGATTTGAAATTCCACTATGGGATTGCTAATAGAACTAGATTAAAATGGTGGGGTGAAAGAGACAAAATAAATTTTTTTGTATTGTGTGGTCTAATCTTGTTTTGGTTGGATTTATGTAAAGTTTGACATGCATATTATGATATATATCTTTTAAAGTGTGCTAATCAGGTTTGGAATCTAGGAAAATGAAAGCTTAAATCTTGCATCATCTTGTACATATTTTGTATATACTTTTTCATTGTCATTGTTTGTATATAAGGTGTTGTTTTGTAATCTTGTTGGCTATCATTTTTTCATGTTGTTGACTTCATGAAATTTTGGATATGTTTTTGGTTTGAAATAAAATTGGCCTATGCAAAATTTTGGAGTTTAGTTCATGTCATAATTTTTGCTATTGAGTTTTGTAAAATGTTTTGGTTTGGTTTCTTTGTTTCAGATAATGTGGTGTTTTTTTTATATTTGTCCTTGTGTCATTTAGGATAAAATTACCTATTTTGAAAACATCTGAAACTTGAAGAAAAGGAAAGTAATATTGTTAGTATATATCTTTATGAATTTGTATTAGGATAGTAAAATTTGGAACACTTAAATCATTTTGCAAAATCTCCACAAATACTGCAACACATTAAAATAATATTCTTTAAACTCTTGAAGGATGAAGTTATTCAGTTTTGCAGATTAAGGTGAAAATCCAATGAACTCAATTCTTTTAGCCTTACTTGATTTCTAACCCAAGTGGCAATTGAATTTTGCAAAAGAAATATAAATCTTGATACAAAAAGCAAAGCAAATACGATGGAAAGTAAAGACAAATCAGTCACCATAGCTTAGATAACCTTCACTAGGGCTATAGATGCCTGACTGGCAGTGGAGCTATGTCTAGACTGAAATAAGAAAAAGAAGCAAAATGTAAAATTTACTTAAAATTTAGGTAATTCAGACAATATTTACCGGGGCTATAAATGCTTAGATCGTAGTAGAGCAATGTCTCGAAGAGAGCAAGGTTACCTCCACCGGAGCTATGGATGCTCAATTGGCAGTGGAGCAATGCAGAGGTGCACTTAAAGGGGAAAATTTTATATAGCCTAACTACAAAATTGATAATGAAATTCGAATAGTTTCAGGAATATATAAAAGAATCACATTGCACACACTAAGCAAAGGTGAATGATTCATTTGTTCTAGATTAAAATTATCTATTCAAATTCTTTGGATATTATTGATGCTTATTTTTCTTGATGTTTGGGTTTTGTTGGTTTCAGAATTGGGTTCTTAGTCTGAAATGTTCAGGAACATTTCTCAGCAAAGTCATCATTTGTTGTGACCACTTCACAACGCCTCAAATTTGGGGACCCATCTGATATCTTTGAAATTTTGGATTTTGTGTTGTAAGATTTGGTTAGTTTTAATGTATTTTATTGTTTCATATTTGTTTTGTTATTTTATGTTAAAATAGTTTGTTTTGATTTATTGGTGTCATTCTTGTGTTTGTTATGTTTATGTTGTTTTTTTTTTTTGTTTTTTTTTTTTTTATTATTAGGCTCATGTGTTAAAGTGTTGGTGTTATGGTCATAAAATATAGTAAAAGTTTTTTTTTTGAATTATTATTTATTTTAAAAAATAAGGATGATTAAAACATTTAAAAGCTTATTTATTTATTTTTAAATAAAATATAATATATTTGATTTTTGTTAAAAATAAAATTTAATAAAATATTTTGTTATTTTGTAGGTTTGTCAAGGGTACCTGGTGTAGTTTTTGAAACGATCAGAGTAGCCCAATGGTCATCACAAGCACGTGATTCAAGGTACAAAGTTGGTTAAAGAGGTGCGAATAGCCACCCGATGGCTTTAGCTAAATCAAATATTTATAGGAGCATTGGTTATTATAAATAGTTTATTGTGTTTTCCTGGATACATGTGGGATCAAACGAATGATAAAATAATACTGGAAAATACGACCGTTCGTCCTTCCATTCATTGGCTTCAGATGATTTCATATGAGTTTTGAAGTTTGTAGCAAATATCAATGGTATTATTCAGCTAGTAGTTGGAGGTTGTGAGAAATGGAAATTTGTATTCTGGAGACAATCAGTGATTGTATTGTATAGCATACCTAATTAATTGCTGATTATTATGCAATGGATTTTTTGCTTGAACAAGCTGCTGTTGGTGAATAGAAAGGATATTTTCAATCCATCTAGATGACAGAGATGGAATATTACAGGTTTTGAGGCATTGCTGCACCATATTTTGTGATGGATGGTTTGCTGCAGACGTTAAAATCGTACTTGCATGGTTGGTTGCCTACATAATTAAAGGAAGAGGTGCCCATGATAGGAAGATTAGATTACCGTGAATACATGTATTTTCCCGCTTGAAAATGTTTTGTCATCTATGTGATATTAAAGATAATTAACCCCACACTGTGATGTTGAAAACATATATTAAATTGTTATGGAACTAATAAAATAGTGGGAGCAGTGATACAAATTGCTAATAGTAATAGTCGTCTGCTATGATGTAAGTAGACGTGTTTTATTTGAATGATTAAAAGAAATTTGTATATACCTTTACATGATAGGACTTAAAGTTTCAAAGGGAAAATTTTGTATCACTAGTGCGAGCATAAGAATAGATATATCATGCCAGTGAACCCTTGGAAAAACATATGAAATCTTTGAATCAAACCAAAGATGAAAATGGTCGGATGTCATCAGTTACGGGGGTATAAGTGTAGCACATCTACAGTGCTAGAATAGGATATTTATGTAGTCCAAAGTGTGGTAACATAATACAATGAAAGCATAAGAATACAAGTGAGCATTATGGTGTGTATAAGCAATGAAGCTTACATATTTAATATATAATTAGTATAGATGAATCGGGTTGACGTGAAGATATACAAGACGAGCGATAAACAAGCATTATCATGGTGATGTAATATTGTAATGTTTAAAATAAAATACATCAAACCTTGTGCTCAATAGAAATCATGTGTTATGGTGAACCTTACAATAATGGAATTTTTGATTGAGACAACAACTGGAATTTATATTTTTTCCTTGGTTTATCGTGTCATTAAGGCGTAGATCTAGAGCATTTTGATTCACATGGTCTTAACAAGGGCAGAAAGGGTAGTGAGAATTATACGCGTTGAGAATATCATGTGGAGGATTAATATTGCTTCTCGGGACATATGGTATTAACATAATGGAATGACATGGTATATGGTAATGTCAAAATCCATTTGTATACGTGTTCAATTATCCTAGGGGGTGCTATACCGAAATTATCTGCAAGAATTAAAAAAAGACAAAGTGGTCGAAGATACATCTTTACACAACAGAATGTGGAGGCATACTAGTTATTAATAAATTTTCATTTATTTGGAAATGATGGTGATAAATACCTAGCACCTGTACAAATTAGCAGATCAATGTTCCTTACAATAACAAGTTGAAGGTACTATGGGTAGGAGATATTTGAATTTAATGAAATTATGAATTATTAAATAATGTCATTGATAATGAGAAAGATTTAATAAATTATGTATAACTTAATAAATCTTAAAATATAATGAAACCAAAGTATAAAAGGAATGTTTTATAATACACACATTAATATAGATGATATGTTAATTCAAATCATTGAAGAAGGTAGTTTTGAAACCCGTTATGCAACGAAATGGAACAAACAAAGCAACGAATTTATCAAGTTATAAAAAGGGAATTGAAAGCCAAATAGACGATCAATCAAGATCAGGAGATAAGGACACATTGTAGAAGGGATAATTGAAGAACATATTGCTACCTTGATAGATGTCATCCATTGTTGTAGGGTTCGGGTTTTTTTAAAGTCCAATTATTTTAATCAAAATATCAATCACATTTTGACCTTATTATTTTATTTAATAAAAATTGCACATGCGGATGGTGATTTTATTAAATAATTTAATATGTCATTCATTTCATTACCCTAGAATATTGCATCTATTTTACTATTGATAGTGTGAATGCAGATCACAGTAGAGTAGGTTAAGATTTTTAGGAAATTGTTTTTCTGTAAATGCAAGGTTGAAAATTTTCATTTTAGTAATCTCTCTGTCTGTTCCAATTTTATTTATGCACATTTTATTTTTATTTTCTTAAAAATTTAAACCTTTTTCATTTTTTAAATTTCAATTTACGTAATATTTACTCTAATTTGCTAGTCCAAAGTTTTAAACTTTACAATTATGATACATATTTATTTCGCATTTGAAGTTTTACGTAACTTTATATTTAGGAAAGTGAATTTCATTAAATATCACATCTAATGATTTTAAATCAAAATACCATAACAACCAGAACCCTTGTTAATAGTTGCTTGCAAATCACTAAGGTATTCTAAGCACTTATTTGACACATTTTCATAACATACAAGCATATTAAGTGAAAGGAACCTTGGAGAAATTTCTATTTATTTGCAAGAGAGGGTTTTTATTTTAAAATACTAGTTGTGATGATGATTTTTCAATCAGGCAAAATTTCCACTCAACACGTCCCAACTAGGACAGTTCTTGTCAAGAACTAGTTTCAGACACTTGCAAACCATAAAATCAGCCATAGAGGTGAGTAAAATGTTTTAATATGCTTTTAACTTATTTTAAGTTTTTCTTAATGCATTAAATTAAGCTTTGATTGTTTACACTCTCTTTAAACTTGGGTCTAATTGAGGTAGACCCACATGTGCTACTAACTATTGATTTGGTTATGCATGTATGGAAATTTTACTCAACCAATGATGGTACGCATAAACCCACCCCTCTCGAAGTGATCAAGAAGACAAAGGAGTGCCATAGAATTGATTGCAAAGGGATTCCACCTTTGGAAAAACCTAACTTGTAACCCAATGGGCATTTGGAAGATTTATGTTGTAACACATATTCTATGTTAATGAAATGGCACATTTTCTTAACTACAAGATTTAAGTTGTTCATTGCTGGAGGAGTGTGTCACCAACACACGTGCTCTTGTAGAATAACAAAATAATACATGGAGGACAAGGGTTGCACCATTATTTTTTATGGATGGATAGATGCAAGAAACCACACACTCCTGAGGTTCATAGTGGCTTCAAGTAGAAACATATCTTTCTAAAGTCGATCGATGCCTCACAAGATGTGAAGAATGCACAATTGTTATTCAAATTGTTGGACAAGATTGTGGTAGAAATATAAGTTGAGAATATTGTCCAAGTAGTGACAGACAAAGCAACAACATATGTATCTATGAGTAGACTTCTCGAGGAGAAGTACCCCTCTATTTTATGAAGCCCATAAACTACCTATTGCATTGACCTCATGCTTGAGGACATTGGAAAAATGTTATAGGTGAAGATAGTTGTAGAAGAGGCAAAGAACATTACATGGTTTATCTATAACCATGCATGGGTGTTCAACTTTATGATAGAATACAATGATAGGAGGGACATTTTTCACCCAAGGATCACTCAATTTATCTTCAATTTTGTCATCTTATAGATCCTTCTAATGACATCACCCACTTTGAATCTGATGCTTGTGAACAGGGAATGGTATGCCTGACCATTTCATTCAAAAAAGGAGTGGCAATGGATTTAGAGGTAAGTTTTAATGATTAATTTTGGGTGAGTATCTAGGAAATTCTCAATGCAATTACTTGTTGAATTCAAATTTAAATTTTAAAGTCATCTTTTATACATTAAAAAATTACTTTTATTTTTTATGTTTTTAAAATTTATTTCTCAGTTATAAGTGAGAGAACCTTTGGTAAGAGTTAATTCACCTTATAAATAGTGAAAAATTGGTAATGTGTTATTTATATGAGGTAATGGATATAGCCAAAGAGGCCATTGAACACGATTGCAATGAAAACCAATGCAAGCATGAACTAATTTAAAACATTATTGATAAGAGATGAACGAGGAAAATCCATCGATCTATTCATGCCACACGATTCTTCTTGAACCCCACATTATTTTGCAGTAGTAGTCTTAATGATAGGATTTTATACTTTCACAGAGAGGATGATGGATAACCCTTCTAAACATTACCTCATCCCTGCTGAGTTGTAAATTTATAAGGCCAATGGAAGGAGTTTTTTTACATCCTTATTCACTAAAAAAACAAGGTTTTTTACATTCACATAAATCATTTGAACTTTTAAAGTTTAACATTATTTTTTTTATATTTATGGTGGAAGGACTATGGTTCTAAAATACCTATTCTCAAGAGGATGACTCTTTGCATCTTGATTTAGCCTTGTAGTGCTTCTAGGTGTGAGCACAATTGGTCTCTATTTGAGGTTGTACACACCAAGAAGCATAATAGGTTGATCTAGGAGCGCCACATGATATTGTGTTTATACAATATAATATTTTCCTTTACACCAGATAAATGGAGGCTAATGAATCCTACGATCCAATTTAATTGGTTAAGATAGATCCACTATGTGATTGGATTTCCAAGAGTCCAATGCATACCACCCTTACAACAAAGGACATTGAGGCACTTGAGGATAAAATAAAATATTTAAGAAGATTGGAGGAGATATACCATGATGATACCATACCTAAAGAGCCTCCAATTTAACCACTTGTTTAGAGCCAAGGTCAATCATCTAGTGTGGGGGAGGGGAAAACAAAAAACAGTTTAAAAAGTGCTTTAAATTTTGAAGTATTGCATTTCTATGATGTGTTTGGTTGGATTTGATGATCGTGAACTTTAATTATACTTTTTTTTATGAATATTTATTATAGAATCAACTTTTTGGCTCTTTAATTGTTGTTTAAAATATATTTTTAGTGATTTTTATTTTTTTAATCGATTTTTTGTTGAGTATTCCTAAGATGCTGATAAAATATCTAAAATTGAGCTATCCAGTTTATCACGAGTTGTGAGATTTTTAGCTATGGTTTGTGTTAATAGGTAACCTTGTGAATGTCCATATAAAACTAAGTTATGTGAGAGTTGTGTTGTATGAACCACAATGGACAACAATGACAAATAATACATGGCCATGCCAATGAACATGGTAGAGGAGAAGTGCTAGATGCAATGACTAGAGGAGATAAAAAAAGGAGTTGGTGATGTTCTTTAAGAGACCAAGACCAAGTTGAGATATTTTAAAGTTTATTGTTTTGAATGTAAGACCTCTGAATGGAGATAATGGTTCCTCTCGTCATTTGAAAATCAATGTTGTCTAAATCTTGCGTGACCAATATATTCAAGCATTAGAAAGATTTTTCTATGTCACTTGTTATGGTGATGTTATTAAATATTTTTCTATAGGAGTTGGTGGTGTTCTTTAAGAAACCAAGACCAACTTGAGATTATTTAAAGATTGTTTTTTTGAATGTAAGACCATTTGAATGGAGAAAATGATTTCTCTCATCATTTGAAAATCAATGTTCTCTAAATCTTGCTTGACCAATATATTCAAGCATTGGAAAGGTTTTTCTATGTCACTTGTTATGGTGATGTTATTAAATATTTTTATATAGGATTTGGTGATGTTCTTTAAGAGAGCAAGACCAAGTTGAGAATTGTTAAAGTTTATTGTTTTGACTGTAAGGCCACTTGAATGAATAAAATGGTTCCTCTCATCATTTGAAACTCAATATTCTCTAAATCTTGCTTGACCAATATAATCAAGCATTGGAAATATTTTTCTATGTCACTTGTTATGGTGATGTTATTAAAGATTTTTCTATAGGAGTTGGTGATGTTATTTAAGAGACCAAGATCAAGTTGAGATTTTTTTAAAGTTTGTTGTTTTAAATGTAAGACCACTCGAATGGAGAAAACGGTTTCTCTCAACAATTGAAAATCAATGTTCTCTAAATCTTGCTTGACCAATATATTCATGGAAATATTTCTCTATGTCACTTGTTATAGTAACATCATTAAATATTTTTCTATGGTTTTGGTGTATACTGTGTTTTGATCATCTATGTGTTGTTTTCTTGTATTCTCCATATGATACAATGCATTTTAATTCACTTATCTCATGAAGTATGAAAATCACTTAAAAAACCATAGAGTAGTTTGAAGAATATGACCAATGATAATAAAGAGAAATTAAAAGAAGGCTTTAGCGAGATGACATGTCGTTATGTTTGGAAATCTAGATTTTACCTATTGTATAGGTATGCATTATGAACATAGAAAAGTACAATGATATAGATAAGAGAGAAAAAACTTGATAAAGATCATTATTGTAAATTAGTACCTAATTATTCATAACACCTATAAATATAAGTGGACCCATATTCTTATGTTATGCTTATGAACATAAAAAGGTACACTGATATAAACAAGAGATAAGAAACTTGATAAAGACCATTATTGTAAATTAGTACCTAATTATTCATAACACCTATAAATATAAGTGGATCCATATTCTTATGTTATGTTTATGAGGTGAAAGTAAAAGATAGTGAAATTTTCAAATCTTTATAAAATAAATATATATTAAAAAATAATTAAATTATTAATTTATTTTTATATTTAAAATCTTGACAAACTTACTTAATAATATATATTTTGGATTTGGTTAGTGTGAAAAACTCCTATGACCTACACTCAAGGCTGTACATCCCCATCCAAGACCTCTTATAAAGAGTTGAGCTTATCAATAAAGAATTTAACACACAACACCGTGATTTAAACTTAAAACATTACACTATACCTTCGGAAACAACTTAATTAATATTTATAACAATAAAAAAAACAATTATATCACATCTAAATATAAGTTAGATTATTGCTCTTGTATCCTTTGTTCTATCTTTAGCTATATTATTTTGTGGTAAATAGTCCAACATCACATTGGTATTTCTGAAAGCCATAACCAATCTTGTCACATGTGGATGACTTGAACTGCCTCATTGTTTTCTAAAGTATATGTTGGACTCCACCCTAGCAAAGATACAAACTAACTAGTTAATTCTAACGATGTTGTTGAATTTATTAGGGGTCTTCCAAGATTCTAACTACAAATTACTCATGAGTTAAATTTTTCCACGAGCAGACTAGTGTTTATAAAAATTCTTTAAAAAAAAATAAACAAACAATTTGAATCTTCAATCTAATTACAATGGTATCTCATACACACGTATTCTTTTAAAAAAATAGTTTGAACGTTCAATCGAATCACAATGGTATCTCATATACACACGTACCTCATTCTGTAAAATGTTGCAAACCCCACTATTTATTCTAATATAGCTGCGCATAGCACCAAATGGTAGCAATTATTTTTTTATTTCGCTCTACATAAGATACAGTATAACACTACTAAGACTTGCAGATTACAAACAAACATTGAGGAAATTCTCTATGAGAGCTAACAACATAGAAGAATCCTAAATATTCATCTCATTTCGCTCTACATAAGATTCAGTATATCACTACTAAGACTTGAAGATTACAAACAAACATCGAGGAAATTCTTTATGAGAGCTAACAACATAGATGAATCCTCAGAAGGAAGTGATATCCTCTTTATCAAAGAAGTGACCAGATGGTCCACCGGGAGGGAACAGGGCAATCCTTGCCACAAAGGTTGCAGCTTCAGCTGCAGTCAGATCTCCTTCCTGACGTGTCATGTCAGTTTTCACAAAACCAGGATGCAAACAATTAACATAGACCTCATGATGATGCTCAGGATGCTTTCCAAAGTCTCTTGCCACAAGACGAGTGTAGGCATTCACAGCTATCTTCGATATTGTATAAGGAGACCCCATCTGAACAGGCCAACCCTTGGCTTCAACTTGCCCTGATTGAAAATCATCAAGATAGTTGTTGACAAAAGCATCTATCGTTTCCTCCCTTAGGTTTTCAATATCAGCAAGCTTCGTTGTCAGGGCTCCATTTCCAAGATACTGAACAATTTTAGCAAGTTTTAAAGCCAATTTACATAAGGACTGTTCACAAGACTACTTGAAAAAATGCCTAATATCATCAACAAAATGGTCTATAATCTACAGTCTACTTTGAAATTTAAATCAAATTTCTACCTAACAGTCTCCATATGGAAATGAAATTCGGAATTGTGGGTATGTGGTAAACCTTGAGGAGCCCACCAATGGACGAAACATTGACAATTCTTGATCCGAAAGGCGATGGCTTCAACAGAGGAAGCATGGCCTTCACCATTCTCTTGGTGCCAAAGTAATTTATATCTGCGCATGTCCTCGCGGACTGATAATCCTGGCTAACCCCTTCTGTTAAGGATGGGTTATCCTAGCACGGCAACGAATCATATCCACATTAAAGAACATATTATTGAGGTTTCTAAAATTTATTACGGACTCGAAACTGGTTATGATTAAAGATATAAGGAGTGGTGGGCTTACCATTAGCATTAGGATGTTGATCCCACGACTCGCCCAGAGTTCCCAATCTATGTTGAGTCCGATCACGGCAGCATTGTTAATCTGAAAAGCCCAAAGCCGAAACATTCAAAGAGCATAAATAATTTATTTTTTCAATTGTGAGATCTCTCTTTCTACTTACCATTTGTATTTTGGGATGAGTAAAGTAGATTAGATTATAGAATATGTTGTATAATTCTCTCTCATTCAAATTCGAATTTACCGAACTTACCAGAATGTCGATGCCTTTGAATTTATGGAGGAGCCAATCGGCCAACTGAGAAACACTTTGATCACTCTGCACGTCCAATTGATGGAAATGGACATTTAGGCTTCCGAGTTCATTGGCGAGGGCTAAGCCAGTGTCATGGTTACGAGCAGTGAGAACAACAGTCAAGCCCTCATTTGCCAGAAGGCGAACGGTCTCGAGGCCAAGACCTCTACTGGCGCCGGTGACCACAGCCACTACGTTGTAAGTCCACCATTTTGTCCCCTCTCTTCAACAAAAACAAAGGCAAACAGTTATTTACAAGAGCGAGGGAGGGATAGCCATCGTAGCATAAGAAAAGTTCAGCGCAGGCAGGGATACAAAAAAATGAACAGACCCGTAAATGTCCATGGCTTTGGCAGACAACGCGTATCAGAAAAAATCTGGTTCAGCCGAGAAAATAGGTGTGTAACTGCTCTTAAAAATAGATGTCAATCGAGGTTCCCCAGTGTTTGTGGCCAGGTAAGGTTGGCAAGAAAGGGATATATATCACAGCTATACATTAAATTCAAGTTTACGGAAAAAATACATTGAATCCACATCCACCAAATCCAACAGTCCATGTCTCCCGGTGTTTGTGGCCAATAAAACAAAATGATAAGGCACCACACCTAAACATTCAAAATGATAAGGCTCCATACCTAAATATTAAATCCACGTCTACCAAGCAAAACATTAAATCTACACCTACCTCGATTTAAATTCACATTCTTTGGGTTGGTGTGGATTTAATGGACATTTATTAGGAAAAATATGATTTAAATTCACATTTTCTTAGTAGGTGTGGATTTTTTGTTTATCTAGTACGTGGATTTAATGTTTTTCTCAATATGGATAAGAAATTGTTTTTGAGATGTATTTTTATAATATTGTAAAAACGCTGTAAAATTGTTATTATTGTTAATAAAGAAATTCATTACTGAAGATCTGTCTTTGAATTTACTTCAAATTCTAAATAAAAAAAATAAATATAACAAAATATTAAACTAAATTATTAAAATTCAAAAATTATTTTTAAAAAAATTATACAATAAACATTTAATTAACCAATAAATTAGAGATTTTATTTTTACATTATAATAAACATATTGTTTATCTCATACTTTATATATATATATATATATATATATAGATACATTTATTTATTTAGTAGCTTGAAAAGGTGAAGCAACTATAGTGTAGTTATGTTAGAATCTACCTTAATTTTTTCTTAAAAAAAATATTTTTTATTATAGTAAATTACTATATGAAAGTCGAACTTTTGTTAGATTAACTAGCTCTCTAAGTTGTCATTAGGACAATTTTTTACAAAAAAAAAATATCATTTTTTAGGAGTTATATTTTTATATATAGTTGTTCGATTCAACCAATTCTTGTACCATTTTGTGTAGAATTTGAAGAGCTTTGAAATGAGTGGTCATATGAAAGAATCCAAAAAATATCGAGGGAGATATGTCCATGTAAAACAACCATCTAAAACAAGGGCAACAATTGGGTAAATTTTTCAAAAAAATGTTTCATCTTTCAGGAGTCATATCTTTGCCAAGGATTGTTCGATTCAGTTGATTCTTAGACCACTTTGTGTGGCATTTGAAGAGATTTAAAATGAGTGGTCATACAAAGGAATACGAGCAATATAAAAGGAGATACGACCCTGTGAAGTTAGCCATCCAAAACAAGGGCAATGATAATTTTTCAAGTCATGAGAAAATAAAATTATAAATATTTGTTAGTCAGGGTCAAATTATGGGAGGAGCAATGAAGAGTTAGGGAAACAATGAGGTTGGACATCTTGTCTGGGCATATAATTGTTTAGCTAAGTTTTATTATCATTTCACTTTCTTCAAATTTTTGCAAGCATATTATTATAAATTTATTTTCAAATAATATAATCGATATAGGATATATTAGTAGTTATTGAGTTATAATGTCCTTCCTATGGACAAATTTATAACTAAATCCTTAGAATCATACCTAGTAATAGAGGTTAGCGAAGTCCTCATAGAGAAGTGATCCTCGTTGCTCAAAGATAATGCAGACATTAGGAAATTTAATGGGTCTTGTCTATAGAATCCAACTCTAAGAAAATGGATTGACAGGAGATATATATCTCTAGGAGTGCGTTTATCCTTTCTTCCCAAAGGTTTCTTCCTAACCATTTTATATTATAGGGAGGAAAGATATAGAATCCTAAAAGGGGTCCCTTGTTTTATTAGAAGAGTAGGAATCTTCTATACACATCGGTTTGAAGGCTTTGCACTTGAAAATGTAAATATATCCCTAGTATTAGTATGAGTCAAGATGAATGGGTTACCTTCAAGGCAATAGGAAACACTCTCAAAGAATTCCTTAAGATTTTAGAAACAATAAAAATATATAGTCTAGGCTATTTATGACTGGATATTGGTCATGATTGATATCAGTAAACCTTTAATAGAACCAATCATTCTTAATTATGGGGGTAAGTTGTGAACCCAAACCATGGATTATAAAAATGGATTCTTTAGTTGTAGAGGATGTCATGAGGTGGGACATATTGATATATCTTTCCCTAATAAGAGTTCAACTAAAATATATGTAGAAAATCATAAGAGAAACTTACAAATGGATATAGATGAGGATGTTTTTAAATTACAAAGAATAGGTCTCAATAGATGAAAGTAAATAAATAATGAAGACTAATAAGTAAGGATATTTGAAGAAACACCATTTCTTTTGAGGCTTTAGCCTATGAAGAAAATATTAGAATATGTTACATTATTTGGTACATGACAATGTACCACCATGGATATATGTTTAGATTAGAAGTTTATCTTAGATTAGGACTTGAGTATTTACTTTATGCAATGTAATAAATGTACAAGTATTATTAGAATGTACAATGATGTAAATGTGCATGTTGTCCACATGTACATGAGTCCATAGGATATAAAGATGAAGAGTCATAGGAATATGAAAGGCCAAAAGTCATATCTCATTATATATAGGTCTTTGATAAATGAGAAGAGGTAGATAAAGAGAAACATAATATAGACTAGAATAGATACAATATATAACTTGTATTAAGCATGGAGCATTTGATATCTCCACATTTTGTATGAAATTCATATTCTCATGAGCTTTCATTAGTGGTTATTTTATGAGTTATTTCAAAAGTTTCTCATTCTATTTACCTGCTTATAATATTGTCATTATCATAGATATAATATTGCATGCTTATTTTAGTCCCTGTGGTTGAATTTCATTAAATATATAGCATCAAAAGCTAACAATTGTATCAAAGCACAAGTTATATTGATAGGATATAAAAAGATCCACAAGAGTGATTGAGAGGATATAGGAAATCTCATTTTCAAAATTTTTGAAATTGCTTTTTGGCTAGAGTCTTTCCATAGAGTTGTAGAAAAACTCATGAATACTAGGACTCAACATTGATTCCACTAGGTTGACAAATCAACTAGTGAAGTTCATTATATTTATATTTAAATAAATTTATATTACCATTTTCTAATATTTTTTTGTAGAGGAAAGTTGATTCAAAGAAAGTTGAGAAGCTTCATACAATAACTAGGAAGAATATCTTATTTAGAATTGATTTGGTACTTGAAGCAACAAATTAATTATTGAATATGGAAGATTGAGGAGACTCAAGAAAGAGATCTCCATAGGAGATTGAATATTTAGGAGAACCAATAAGGAAGTCCTCATTGAATATTGAAGAAATTGAAGATACCCAAAGGAGGTCCCATTGAAGAACTTCCATATTTGGAAGATTGAAGATAGATAAGGACTAGAAAATGTCCTATTGTAGATTTTAGAAGCAACATAATCTGGATATCCAAGAAAGAGATATCATTGCAAAACTTCCATAGTTGGAATATTGGAGAGATCAAGGAAAGGTCTCATTGAAGTTTTGAGAAGAAGACTTGAGGAGCTACCAAATTTTAAGGCCCAAGAGAAGAAGACCTCAAGCAAACTTGAAAGGAAAAGGAGGAGGCTAGAAAAAACCCATTGAAGAAATTGAAGAAGTGGTCATTAAAGGATATTTGAAGAAATCCCAAGGGAGAAGATTGCAAGCAAGGAGAAGTTCTTGATAAGGATTTTGGACAAAATCACCATCCGATAACAAGCCCAAAAGGAAGAAGGATTTGGTAAGAACTTTACCAAATTTTGGAAAGTTTTTTTTAAAGATCTCAAGACAATTCGATTCTTGAGGAGGCCAAATTTAAAATCAAAATTTGAGAAGGAAATTGAAGGGTTTTAGAAAGCAATATTGAGCTAAAAATTGGAGGAGTTTCCAAGCATATTTGAGAGTTTCTAGGATAGCAAAACGAAGGAGGAATTGGATGTGTTAGAAGCTAAAAAAACATAAATTTTAGGACAACCAAGGGTAACATTTTGGCATCACTAATAGCTGTAAATTTTAGAAATTGAGAGAGCATATTTTGAGAAGAATTGAAGTCACAAAATCAGAATTTTGGACAACACAGAAGCTTATTTTTAGTGCCAAGGATAACAATCTAACCTACGCTCAGTTTGAAGTAGTGGTGATCGAGCAAAGAGATGTTCAAAGTGTTTGAGATGAGATAAAGCAATATTAGCAAGTAAAGCAATGCAAGAGCCAAGGTTATTCAATCATTGAAGGTTAGAAAACACAACACCATATTGAAAACACCAACCAACAACATCAATCAATGCAAAGCAGAGGTGTCATTTGTAGCAAAGGAGGTAAGGTGCAACATCAAGCATTACTAAGTGAAAAAGGAGCAAACAAATGTTATAAAGGAGCTTATCAACAAAGGAGCCATATTGAGAAGAGGCAATGCTTAAAGGAGCATTACAAGGTAGAGTATAGCACCACGTAGAGATTCTATAGCACATGAAGGAGCATTACAAAGGATAGCACCATGTAGAAGGAGTATTACAAAGGATAGAACCACATAAAAGGAGCATTACAAAGGATAACACCACATAAAAGGAGTATTACAAAGGATAGCACCACGTAAAAGGAGTGTTACAAAGCAAAGAATAGTACCATGTAAATAAGAGTGAGTGCTCTACCAAGCAAAGAAAAGTGAAGGAGTGTTAATGCCACGTTGAAGAGAGATAGCACATTAGGAGTGAAGGAATATTACAAAGAAGAGAGTGCCATCACTTGGAAGGACAAGGAGGTGAAGAGTTATGCTGCCAAGTGTCATAGTGCAAAAGATAACTCCAAGGAAAGAGAGAACATCTTCTTTGCATGAGTGACAAGTCTCACAAACCATTCTTGCAATAAGAAGGTAATGCAAGTGAATGTAGTGCAGCATAGTGGAAGAAGAGTGACCAGAAACACGAGGAAGGTAGTCAACAACATAGAAGGCACCAAAAAGGAGAGCATTTAATGTTGTAATAAAGGTGTCATAGGCATTGAATATGGAGAAGTGAACAATGCTTTAATTCAAGTGCAAGTTGCAGATAAGTCAATGAGAATTAGACTAGATACTCAGCACATGCCCTAGTCAAGAAGGTATTTAGAATTATTTAATTAAGCTTACATTTTTATAAAGTTAAAGGAGAAATAAGGAACATTAATGCTAAGGTCAAACCTAGTTAATATTTTATGTTGGAGATTAATTAGATAAATGGAGGTATAAGAAATTGCATTGATATATTATAACCTTAGATGCATTATTGAAAGGTTTGAAAGTTTTTTGAAGCAAGAAAGATTTAATTGAGAAGCATTTGAAATTACTTTATTCAAGCATAAGAAATATTTGCAAATAACTTATTTGGAGGAAAAAAGAATTCTACATAGAAATTAAAAACATTAAATTTACAAATATTCATATTTTCTAAATTTCCAATTAGGGAGATATAAGGAGTTCAACACCAAAATAAATTATTGAAATTTAGAAATTATACTATTGAGAATTGAAAAATTGAAAGAAGCAAAACATAGAGCTATTGAAAAGTTGGAAAATTGCATTTTGAATTAGTCTCCTGCTCAAATTAATGAGACATAAGGAATCCAAATTTAGAGTATTGAATATAGAAAATTTCACCAATTGAAATTGCATCAAATATATCTTTAGCTTTCTATTCATTAATAGGGAAAAATAAGGTGAAGAATAGAAGTTGAACATTAGGGAGATAAAAGAAATTCAACTCAAAATAGATCTAAGTACTTTATCAAAACCATATTACACTCAAAGCATTTGGTAGATACAAGGTATTCTACAAAACTTGAAAATTGAAAAGGTCTTATCAAATTTGATCTTATACTCAAAATACTAGGGAGTTAAAAGGAATTCTACCTGGAGATTTGAAAAATTAAAACCTTGACAAAACCATTGATTGAACATTAATATTTTCAAGGTATCCTACAAATTTGAGAATTGAAAATAGTTCATTGAGTTTGGAGTCATAAAGTAGACAACTTCAAAGGTTCCGAAATATAAAATATTATATCAAAACTATTCTCAATACATAACACGAGGGAGCTATGAGGAATTCCACTTCAAATATTAAATTAGAATAAGCATGTATGAAATAGTGAGGAATGCATTCAATAATGAAGAACTATTTCATGAATTGAAATTTTATTCACAAAAATTAATGGATATCTTTGATGGATACAAATATTTATCTATTAGTAAAAAAGAAATATTCTCATTATTTCTCAAGAAAGAAAAAGAAGGAAATTGAATGACATTAATTGGTTATCTTCATAAAGTACTTGTCAAAGCTTGGTGGAATACTCTAAATATAATTATATTTACATCAAAAGAATGTTTGATGATATATCTATCATTGATTGTTTTTGAATTCTTTAAAAACATGAAACAAAATAAACATACTAGCAATACTAACCAATATTATTGTGATAATATACTAACTTAAAATGAAGAAGATATATCACTAGTAAAAATGCAAAAATGAAGAAGAAGAAGAAGAAGAAAGAGGAAGCATGACAAAATAGAAAAAATGAAGATAAAAAGAAAATATTTTCAAGTTGAATACATATCAAAGTGAACTAAAAGAACAAGATGAAGATACTAATCATATATAGACAAAGAGTAGAAAAAATAACTCAAGTTCGAGAACGAGGATGAAGACCCATATTGAAGACTAAAGTCTTCAGTAACCAAATAATATAATATAGGGGGTGTTGGAATATATTATATTATTTGGTACTTGCCAATGTACCACCATGGGTACATATTTATATGATAAATTTATCTTAGATTAGAACTTGAGTATTTACTTTATGCAATGTAATAAATATACAAGTATTATTAGAATATGCAATGATGTAAATGTGCATGTTGTCCACATGTACATGAGTCCATAGAATTGGAAGATGAAGATTCATAGGAAGATGGAAGGCCAAGAGTCATGTCTCATTATATATAGGCATTTGATAAATGAGAGAGGTATATAGAGAGAAGCATAAGATAGACTAGAGTAGATACAATGTAGAACTTGTATGAATCTTGGAGCATTTGATATCTCCACATTTTGTATAAAGTTTCTATTTTCATGAGCTTTCATTAATGGCTATTTTTTGAGTTATTTCAAATGTTTCTCATGTTATTTAATTTCTTATTATATTACCATTATCATAGATATAATATTGCATGATTATTTTAGTCCTTGTGGTTGCATTTTCTTAAATATATAGCATGAAAAACTAACAGAAAAAGCATATCAAAGCTTAGAGGACATGGTACAACATGATCAAAATATTAATAAGGAATTGTCTACTTAGTCGAAACCTAATTTAGGGATAAAAAGTTTTACGAAAATAAGGAATGTGCCTCATTAGATTTTAAAGGCTCTATTGAAGTGTCATGCATCATTCATGAGAAGGAAAGTGATATAGAAAATGTAGTGTTAGATGTTAATACCTCTAATTTTAACAAGGAAATACCAAAAAAGGAGCAAGATAAATCAAAATATTTCTTAGCAGAGCCAAGAGAATATGTATCTAATAAAAATAAAAGTTGTGAAAGAATACTGAGGAATAGAAGAATATGATCTACCCCCGATACTAGCAAGAAAAAAAGAGGGAAACCTTCAAATTATCAAGTGAAATACAAGGAAGCAAGAGAAAACATAGAGAAAGAAACACAATCTAAGCTGGTTGAATTTCTCTCTACCAAAAAAAAAAAATGATATTGGTAATTCACAAGAGGGGCTAGGAACCCCTAACTAGACATGATTAAAATATTATGAAATATAAGGGGTGATAATACCCCCTCAAAGTAAAGGTGTATCAGGGACCTTTGTTTAAGTAATTAGCCTGATATTATTTGTATTGAGAAAACTAAAATGGTAAAGGAAAAAGTTTCCAAAACTATGAAAGCAGTATAGGAAAGATGTGAATGAGATGCTATGGATTCAAAAAGAGTGATATAGGGAATTTTAACATGTTGGAATCCAATTAGAACCTCCTATGAAACCATTCATAAAACTAGGCATTGGATAGCCTCATTAGTCACATTCTATTTTGCATATATTCCTTTCATCATTATCAATGTCTATGGACATACAAATTAGTCAGACAGATCAAAAGTATTGAGTGGAATTGAAGCCTTTATAATAAGTAAAGTCCAAGAAACCTAATTTATGATCATAGAAAATTTTAATTCCATTACCAAGTTGGATGAAAATTTTAGGGATATTAGGAAAATAGCCCATAATATGAGATATTTCTCATATTTCATTCAAAACAATAGTCTACGAGAGTTTGATTTTGAAGAGGATAGCTATACATGGACCAAAAATGGGATAAGCCAAAAACTGATAGTAGAAAAATTGGATAGATGCATACTTTCATATCATTGGTTAAATGATGGGACTTGTTCTAAAATTAATACCTCGATAAGGATTAGTTCAGATCATTGACCAATAAGAGTTAAAATGGTGATAAGTGAATTAAAAAAATGTCATATTTTAAATATGAATAGATATGGTAAGACCATCCTCAATTTGTTGATATGATAATGCAAACATAAAATTCTTCATAAAACGATGGGTTGTATATACTTCCAAAAAAAATTAAATCAATGAAATCTAAACTAAAAGAATGGAAGAAGAACATTTTCAAATAAATTTTTTAGAAGAAAGAAGTAAAAGAAAAACATTCAAAATTACAAAAATATGAGCACAATAATCCAATCTCATAGGAAAGGAAGTTGCTTGGTGAATATAAAAATATTTTGAATAAGGAAGAGAAATTTTGGAGATTAAAATAGAGACCAATTTTCTTAAAAGGAGATAGAAACACAATTTTTTATAGGATGATAATAGTATATAGATCAACATCTAGAATTAGTAAAAGAGGTTTGGATTGAAGACGAGAGTAAAATAAGAAAGGGGATAAGGCTTTTTACTAGAATATTCTAGGATTGGAGGAGATTGAAGTTCTTAATGATAAGCTATTGCAAGAAGTACCTTTAGTTTTAAAAGATGAAGACAATAGTAAACTAATGGAACCTATTACTCTAGAGGATATTCAATCAACACTTTTCTATTTTAATAAGGATAAATCCTCGGGTAGCTAATAAGAAAATTTTAAAAAGAGAAAATTTAAAATTAATGTTCCAAAGAATTACAAAATGTTTTATGGTATCCATTTATAGATCAATGCATTCGAGGAAACTAACAATACAAATTTGGTAAAGCGAATTATGATTTCATAAAGTGAGTAAAAGTTTTGTATGAAGTAGAAGAAGTTGATATTAGATGGACTTCATGGCTTAATGGATTGTTTGAGTTGTTATTTGTTGGTCAGGTTGTGGGATAGAGTATGGATTAGAACTTTCAACTTTTTGAGACTGCTAAACCATTTATTAAAATAATACCATTATGATTTGTCAAAGTGTCATTATAATATAAATGAGATTCATTTCATAACTCATTAAATTGTTATCTAGGATTAAAATAAATTTCACTTGTATTATATAATGACCCATAGTTTGATAAGATTTAATCATGAACTTTCAAATTTTTGAGTTGCTAAACTATTTATTACAGTTCTTGTGGTTGTATTTACACTTTAGGAAGGAAACTAATAGTCTAGAGTTGGTAAAGAGGACTATGATGATACAAAGTTTTGGAAATATTACTCTACTAAGATGCAATGTATAGATAATAGAGGTGGATTTTTGTTATTGTGAAGGCTACTACAAGAAAATTTCAACAAAAAGGATGTTGAATTTTGAAACATTTGTAGTTGCAAAGAAAATTGAAGAAGATCTAGAAAATAAAAATCAAGAATTCAATTTTTTTTTATATAAAAATTATGTAGGTATCTAGCTAAAACAAATCAATTGAGATAAATTAAAGCACTACCAAATCGCAAAAAAAAAAATTGCAAAGTGCAAAAAATTAGGGTTTTTTTTTCTTGAAAAATGTCTCATCGTTTAGGAGCCATATCTTCGTAAAGAGTTATTTGATTCAGCTGATTCTTGGACCAATTTGTGTAAAATGTAAATAGCTTTAAAATGAGTGGTCATATGCAAACATTGGAGCAATATCAAGGGAGATACGAACCTATGAAGTCAACCATTCAGAACAAGGGTAGTGACAATTTTTCAAATCATGAAAAACGAAATTGCAAAGTGCAAAGTATTAGGATTTTTTCTTGAAAAATATCTCATATTTTGGGAGCTATATCTTCGCGAAGAGTTATTTGATTCAAATGATTCTTGGACCAAATTGTGTAGAATTTGAATAGCTTTAAAATGAGTGATCATATGTAAAAATCCAAGCTATATTGAGGGAGATACAACCCTGTAAAGTCAATCATCTGAAATAAGAGCAGTGACGATTTTTCAAGTTGCGAAAACCAAAATTGCAAATATTTGACAACTAGGTTTCGAACAATGGGAAGAGAAATGAAGGGCTAGGACTTCAATGAGGCAAGACATTCTATATGGACAAAGAATTTTTTAGATAAGTTATTTTTTCCCTTTCTTTATCTTAGAAATTGTGCATGAAAAGTTTATAAAGTTTTTATCAAATATTATATTTGTTTTAGAACTTTTTAATAAATTTCATTAGATTTTGAGTTTTAGTTTCTTTTCCATGGATCAATTTATAGTTAAATCCTTAGAATCATCCCTAGTGGTAGAGGTTAGTGAGTGCACCTCAGATAGATCCTAATAAATTTTTGTTCTAGGTAAGAAAGAGATAGAATCCTAAAAGGGTGTCCTTGGTTTATAGGAAGAGTAGGGCTCTTCCTTACTCACTGGTATGAAGGCTTTTAACCTGAAAATATAAATTTATCCCTAGTACCAGTCTGGGTTAGGATGTTTGGATTACCCATTGAATTTTTGGAAATAAATACCTTCAAGGCAATATAAAACACTCTAGGAGAATTCCTTGAGATTTTAGATACAAAAAAAGATTGATTTTTGGCTATTTATGCTCGAATATTGGTCATCATTGATATAAGTAAAGCTTTACCAGAATCATTCTTAAGTATGGGAATAAGATATGGAACCAAAATATATATTATGAAAACATACATTTTAGATGTAGAAGATATCATGAGGTGGGGCATATTGAGAGAGCATGCCCTAAGAAGAGCCTAGTAGAATCATTTGTAGATAATCCTAAGAGAAATTTACAAATGGTTATTGATAAAGATGTTTTTTAACTTCTAAAAAAGAGATCTAAGAAAATAAAAGGAAAATAACAATGGAGACCAATAATAAAGGATACTGGAAGAAATTCCAATTCTTTTGAGGCTTTAGCCTATGAAGAAAAAGTAGATCAAAACTTAGAGGATACAAGACAACAATTTCAACATATTAGCAAGGAACCATCTATTCAATATGATCCTAATTTAAGGAAGAACATTCCTTATGAACCCAAGGAATGTGTTTCATCATATTTTGAGGACTCTCTTGAAGTACCATGCACCATTCAAGAGGGAATAATTGGTAAAGAGAATGCAGTTTTAGAAGGTAATACCTCTACCATTAATAAGAAAATACTAGAAAATGAGCAGGATAAGTCAAAAGCTTCTATAATAGAGTCAGGAGAGGATAAATATATTGAAAAACAAAATGGTGAAAGAATATTGAGGAATAGAATAATAAGGCCTACTCTTGATATAGGCAAGGCAAAAAGAGGAAAACCCTCAAATTATCAAGCAAGATCTAGGAAAGCAAGAGCTAACATAGAGAAAGGAACAAAAACTAAGTTGGTTGAACTTCTCTTTACCAAACAAAAAAATGATATTAGTAATACGCAAGAGGGGTAAAAATATCCTAATGAGATATGATTATCATATCATGGAATATAAGGGGTGCTAATGCCCCCTCAAAGCATAGGTGTATTAGGGACCTATGTGTAAAGTAATAAACTTGATATTCTCTGTATCTAGGAAACTAAAATGACAAAAGAAGAAGTTTAAAAAATTATGAAAGCAGTTTGGGCAAGATGTGAATGGGATGCCATGGATTCTGAAGGAGAAGTAGGGGGAATTATAACTTGTTGGAATCCTTCTAGAACCTCTTGTGTAACCATTCATAAAATTAGACATTGAATAGCCTCTTTAGTCACTTGCTACTTTTTTGATATTCACTTCATCCTTATCAATGTGTATGGTCCTACAACTCAGTCAGGTAGATTAGAAGTTTGGAGTGGGATTGAGGCCTTTATGAGAAGTAAAGACCAAGAAACCTATTTCATGATCATTGGAGATTTTGATGCCATTACCAAGTTGAATGAAAAATTTGGGGGAATTAGGAAACTGACCCAAAGTATGAACTATTTATCAACTTTTATTCAAAACAACAATCTTTGGAAAGTTGAGTTTGAAGAAGACAACTATACTTGGACCAACAACAGGAGAGGCCAAAACCTAATAGCAAAAAAAATAGATAGATGCATTATCTCAAATCATTGGATAGATGAAGGAACTTGTGCTAAAATTAATACCTTAACAAGGATTGGTTCAGATCATTGGCAAATAAGAGTTAAAATGGTGGTTAGTGAATTCAAAAAAGATCATATTTTAAATATGAGCAGATGTGGGAATACCATCCTCAATTTGTTGATATGATAGCTCAAACATAGAATTATTTAGGTAATGGTGGGTTGTATGCTCTTCCAAAACAAATTAAAGCTATGACATATAGATTAAAATAATGGAACAAGAACACCTTTGGAAATATTTTTGAGAAGAAAGAAGAACTAAAATATGAACTCTCAAAATTCCAAAAATGTGATGAAAACAATACAAGCTCAGAGGAAAGGGAGTTGCTTAGTGAATATCATAATATTTGGAGTAAGGAAGAGAAATTCTGGAGATTAAAATCAAGATAGACTTGGTTAAAAGGAGATAAAAATACAAAGTTTTTTCATAGGCTAGCTATAGTACAAAGATCTTCTTCTAGAATTGGTAGAATTAAATCAATAGAAGGATTTTGGATTGAAGATAAAAGTGAAATTAGAAAAGAGGCTAAGGATTTTTTTCATAATATTCTAGGTTCAGAGGAGACTAAAGTTCTTAATGATAAAATTCTTCAAGATGTTCCTTCAGTTATAACAAATGAAGACAATAGGAAACTAATGGATATTACTCTAGAATAAGTTCATTTAGCTCTTTTCTCGTTTAATAAGGATAAATCCCCTTGTCCAGATGGTATTTTTGTAGCTTTTTACCAACATAATTGGGATATAGTGAAGGATTATTTATTGGTGGAAATGGAATAGTATAGGGTAAAAAAATACATTCCTTATAAAATAAATGTAACTTACCTTACCCTAATTCCAAAAAAGAAGGATGCTGAATTGTTTGATTCTTTTAGACCCATAAGCCTATGTAATATGGCTTGTAAAAATATTTACAAAGTAATGGTGAATAGATTAAGGCCATTGTTGGACAAAATTATTTTAGAAGATCAAGGAGGTTTTGTGAAAGGGAGAAAAATTTTGGATGGGATCATAGTAGCTCATGAAGTTATACATTCTAATAGAATATACATTATATCCTAAGTTGTTAGTAGGATAATTTGTGTGGCTAAGATTAGCTTAGTTGGTTATGATCCAATGGATCAGATTGTATGCCTTTACTGGCACTGTGCATTCGGATCTTGACGAAGCTACTGGAGCTTACCCTAGCATGGTTTTTGGCCCATGGTCACATTCCTAGCACCCATTGGCGGGTGCTACCGTAGCATGATCGCCTGTTGGTTACAAGGGGAAAAGTCTAATAACGCCCATATTTTTATATGCATTTAGATTTTATTTAATAGTGGGTGGGATATTTAAAATTTTAATAAAGTGATTGACACCACTTTATTAATGTATATTTTTTTTTTATTTCTCATCTATTATATTTATAGGACTAAATGCTTTAAAAAAAAGTGCGGTATTTTCAAATTGCCTATGTAATATTTCCATGTGAGGGAATATTTTTAAGTTTTTGTAAGAGAATAAGGAGAAGTTAATCCTACAAGATGAAAGACTCACTAAAACCCCAATATAGGGATACTTATAGTCATCCGAAAGGTTTTTTCAAGCCAGAAAATATGGTGCAGTCCACTTTCAGTTTTTGATCTATTTTCCACACTTTTTGTGGTTCAAAAAATTGTTGTATCATGGAGTGTATTCTCAGTTGAATCTGACACTCCCAGACATTTGCTTAAATGATCCTATTATCTATTCATCTCCTCTATATCACTTAGCAGTTACAACTACTGGTTACCCATGCATTCTGGTAGGATGAGGAGGTCACCATAAGGACACATTCAACAACTACATTGGTGCTTCATTTCCTTTTTTTTTCTATTGGTCCACAATTTTTGGATCTTGTTATTAGCCCATTTGTTCATATAAGTGGTAATCATATACTTATGCTTGCGGAGTCAATTTCGACATCCATTGCAATTCTTGTGATTATTTCCACACTATTTTATCACTATTTTTTTTGAGAGACACTTTGGTTTCAAGGGGTTTTCTTTAGTGAAATTTTTTTCATGGTTCACAACCTTGATATGTGTCACAAGCACCAGTCTGGGAGTATGTTTTCATTTAGTTCGGTGATGAGGCTTCTCTAATTTTCTAAGGCATCTCATGGATACTTTACAGGCCTCTTGATGGAAGTTTTCCTAGGGGAGGTTGAAGAGGACATCTTCCTTCCTCTCCATCCTCCATGCACATATTACTTCTTCTTCTTATTCTATTTTGGCAGGTGGTTTTTCTCCCTTGTGGTTTTCTCATCATCTCTTTCAGCAGATATTTCATAAGCATATATTGTACATGAGTACCTTATCATACCTTGTAGTCCAGACTCATAATTGTGGATTTACCACTTTTTTAGTTTTGTTGTTTTCTTGCTACCTCCTAGTATCACTTAAGGGAGGGTGTTAGTATATCCTAGTACCACTTAAGGAGGGGTGTTAGAATATACATTATATCCTAAGTTGTTAATAGTATAATCTATGTGGCTGAGATTAGCTCAGTTGGTTATGGTCCAATGGATCAGATTGTAAGGACACCGCTCGGAGGAACCAATATAATGCAATAAATAAGATAAATGAATCATTGTTTTATAAGAATCGCTTTTGGAAATATTGAGTTTAACCTGCAATATTGATATATATATATAAATGAATGTATTTTGATGATCTAAAATGAATATGGTGATGTGCATAAATATGAAAGATGGGGTGCGATTGGAAAGATGCACCCCTAATAAATATATAATTATAATATGTTAGGAGGGTCCTAACATGCCACCCTCCTTAAAAGAGCTTTGTCCTCAAAGCTCAAAGTAAGGAGCTTCGTTGCTTGTTTTCCAAGTTGAATTTGCGCAATTTCTTGTACTATCTTGATGTCACTTTTTCGAAGGCAAGGATATCGTGAAGGTTGGAGTGTTAGTGGGGAATTGCTAGGAAAACTAGTAGAATTTTCCTTAAGAGAATTGTGATGACGGTAGGCTTCCGCTTTAGCCGATTCTTCCTGTGTAGAATGAAGGGAAAATAAAGGTGCACTCACTATTTGGCCTCCTTTCTCAATCAGGCTGCCTATACGATGAGAACTCACTATTGGTGATGAACTTGTGTGTAGTTCATTGAGAGTGTATGTCTCGCCTTCATTATTTACTACATGGATGTCTACCTCATCGTTTCGTGGTGCATCGAGCACTTCCGGCAAATCGACCTCATTTCCTTCATTGTTATGGTCAGGTGCTTGGGTCATGTCATGCACATCTTCCTCACCTTCTTCATTGATGTGAGTAGGTGCACTGGTCACTTCGGACACAACTACCTCATCTGCTTGCTCTATGGAGAGATAGGGATCAACTTTATGCAATAAATACAATGTTTGTATAGCACAACAATGAAGGGGCCCAAATTGCTCATCACAAGTATAGCAGAGGTCTTTCGCTCATCGCTCCTCCATTTCTTGTAGGCTAAGATACTTAACTGGCAAGGGTTTGTGTTTTGGAATAGTGTGCGTAAATGTCGATTTATCAATAGGTTGCTCCCCATGTTGACGTTGAACACTGAATGTATCGTCAGCTAACAAGGCTAATCCAATAGCTTCCTGTAGGGTGCGAGGAGTGTACATCATGATCTTCACTCTAATTTCTTCTTTCAATCCATTGATGAACCCACTTATGAGGACTGATTCTTCCAACCCTGTGATGCGATTGGCGATATCCTGGAATTGAATTTTATATACACACACTGATGTGATTTGACGTAGGTGGGTGAGATTAAGTAGAAAAATTAGGTTGGTATCATGATATATTCTTCCATCGGCCATTTCGGTTAGGTTTTGGAGATTTTATAACCTTTGTAAGTGGCAGAATTAGCGAGAATTTTCAATGCCTTGACAATTTTTAGCAAGAATTTGCAATAGCAACAAGTCTTCGCAAAATTTATATTAGAGGCAAATTTTGGCAATGTTTAGCAAAAATTGTGTAATATTTTAGCAAAATTGCAAGATTAGGGTTTTTCACAACTATGCAAAATTTGGTGTCTATTTTTTTGTGGCGGCGTTCCGCGGTAGGGTCGGGTAGAGACAAACGACACAAGGTACAAGGTTGGGTGGAGGTACAGGCGATGGAAAGGACAATCAAGGCGCAGGCACGAGGCACGAGGTGCAGATGATCGACACGGTTAGACGAGGCTGGACACAAGGGACGAGAGGGGAACAAGGTGGTAGTGGCTGAACGGAGGCAAAACCAGAGTGGGAGTCAAGGCGGGAATAGGGGGTCACAGAGCACGAGGCGGGGATAGCAGGGGGCCTACTAGCACAAGGTGAGGAAGGGAATAGTATGCAGTATGAATAAGGGAAGGCACGACAGTCAAGACGGCCTAAGGGGGAGCAGCGGCGAAGGCAGGCGAAGCGGGGGTAAGGGCACAATGGAGTGAAACACAAGGCAAAGTGGCCAAGGTAGAGCGGCTAGTAAGTTCGCGCAATGAGGGACGGAGCAGGGGTGGAGCGGCGATAGGCAAGCTCCACAGGCACGTGACTACCGGTGATAGTCACAACCAAATAATTGTGCCCCTTTGTTTTTAAACCCCACTGAAATACTTGTGCCGCGAATGTGGGATTTTAATCCATAATATTTTTTTAAAACTTTGCTCATTTCGCACGTCGACGACAGAGTCCTAGTTAGAATATTTTTTCGGTGCCAAAAATATTAAAAAACCTTAGCCTTTAATTAATTTACTCCGCCAGAATTTTGACAGGCCACTGGAAATGCTGTAGGTGAATTTTTTAAACCTATTTCTCACTATCGCCTTCTCCCAAATCAGTTTGCATAGTAATAAAAAAAAATTATTGCTTATGGAAGAATTTCTTGGCCGGTTTTTTGCAAGATTCAAGTGGTAATTTTACTAGATCGACTGTTCTTTTCTGCCGCTAGAATGTCTCTACAGTCGTCAAAAACAACGATTTGTACAAGGAGCCGCCTGTAGGTTGAATGAACACGCCTGAGTTTTCTGTGTTGTGGTGGATCGAGTTCAAGCTATCAGAAAACTTGTCAATTCCTTCGTTCCTCGACAACGAGGCCGGGGTGCTTTTGTCACTTCCCTCGTTCCTTGGCAGCGAGGCTGGGCTATTCTTTGGCAAACTTTTTGAATGGTATCTCTACTGTTGAAGAGATAGAATTTGTAAAGTTGGTTCACAACTACCGCACACGGATAATAATAAGGATCGACACGGATCGATAGTGTAGACACCAAAACAACACCAATCCGATTATGTGACTACAAACATTGATCGCATTAACACACACAGCTTTCAGGGCAGCCCTCAGAGGTCAAACAGTGGTCCTAGCCACTTACACAATAGTTTAGAAGGTCGGAAAGTAAACAAAGCAAAGTTGGTCATTTTAACAAGGCAAAGCCCAAAAGCAAGCCTTGGCCGAGGGTGTCGTGAAATCGCGACGTCGTGATTTCACGACGTCGCAAAATCGTGACACCAAAAGCCCAAAGGAAAGCCTTGGCCGAAGTGTCGCGATATCACGACGTCGCGATATCACGACACCAAAAGCCCAAAACAAAGCCTTGGCCAAAGTGTCGTGATATCGTGATGTCATGATATCGCGACGTCGTGATATCGCGACACTCGGCCAAGGCTTTTGGTGTCACGATATCGCGACGTCGCGATATCGCGACACCAAAAGCCCAAAGCAAAGCCTTGGTCGAAGTGTCGCGATATCATGACGTCGCGATATCGCGACACCAAAAGCCCAAAACAAAGCCTTGGCCGAAGTGTCGCGATATCGCGACAAACTTCGCATTTGCGCCTGGGCAGAGTTTAACCAATCAAAGGCGGACATTGACCAATCAAAGGCGGACGTTGACCAATCAAAGGCAGATTTTAAGCATTCAAAAGCAAACATTAAACCATTAAAGCAGACATTAAACGAGTGGCAGCCGAGGACAGTCAATTATTGCCGCCTGCTGTGCATGCACGCGTAGGTGGGTAGATTGGCAGTTAGGGGACTATCACAAGGGCAGTCATGTAAGCCCAAGTCAAGGAGGAGTCTCCTCCCTCTTGGGAAGGCATGGCCGCCACGTGGCATCCCTGCGTGCCCTTCCAAAGAGACCCCATGGGTCTATAAAATGGTGGAATTTTCCCACCCAAAGGAGAAGTTGACAGGCATTTTAAAGCAACGAAGTGCTGCCAAACCAAACACCCGATTGCATTCCTTTTCGATTCATCTCTTCTACACCCGTAATCTCTTTCGCAAGAGAGGTTAGTGGGTGGCTTTTAGAAGCGTGGATCCGGACCTAAACCCGACATTTGACCACCGTAATCCATCAATTCGACGACACCACATTCTCTGAGATTTTGAGCCCATCCCTAGTGGATTGGCATCAAAGTCAAGTTCTAACGGGGGCGGCCCGCTTGGGCACCCCACCCTTTTTGCTAGTTTCATTTTAGTCTATTCTGTCATTGCGTGTTTATCCTGCATTACATTCTACGTTATTCTTTTTTTTTTTATATCTGTTTTTTTTGTATTTCATTAGTTAATTTTATTCATTTTTTGGCATGCATCTTTCATTAATTTCAAGAATAAACGTTATCCTTTTGTACGAGTGCTACTAACGCCTTTCTTGTTTCTTTGATCGCAGGAGAAGCAAGAACCAAGGATTCATCAGCATAAGCGGCGGCAACACTTTGGCCCGCCCATTTCAAATGTGGGCATGCGGAAAGAAGATCACTATTCACTTTTTGTAATGGAAACATGCTAACTCTCCTAGCCCCTAAAAAGGGAGGAGATGTATTGTAACCGAGTTGGAATCACATTAATAAAAAGGGTTGTGCTCTTTTTCTGCTTCTGATTTGATTATATTCTATTTCATGCATCAAGCTAGTTCTGTTTTCATTGCATCTTAGTATTTCTTTCTTTCGGAATCTCATGCTTTCAGTGGCGATCACGGTGGGACCCTGTCCCCTATTTTTTTTAGATTCAAAAACTGATTGAAATTTATGTTTTTGTGCTTAAAGGTACCGGCCGAATTTGAGAGAAAAGAGGTAAGGTTCCAAAGCTGTACCTGTCATTTTTTTTTATTATTATTTTTTGTTTCTATTTTTCTGTCAACTTTTACTTGCTTAGGGAAAGTTGTTTATGCTTGTTTCATTTTCATTAAATAAAATGAACCCCACACACATCACGTGGTAAAATTAAACCAAGGAGCTGGTCGTAAGACCCCAACCCTTGAGCAAGACCAACGGTGGGTTCATCACCACCTTGGCTTGACTTTGCATCCATTTCCTCGATTGTCACTGTTGTTAGGCGTAAATCCTGATGAAAGCTGACCGAGTGTTGCTGGGGTGATTCCCATGCACGCGAGGATAAGTCTTCTATGGTAGGTGTCATTAACAGGACAATCCCCCTTTCGTACCGCCTATGTTCCACGTACCATCTGCTCTCACGTACCTATAGTTTCCCTCTCGTAAGGGCGGGTATATAGAGAGGTTGGTATATCGGTCCGACAATGGTATATTGAAGGGGCGACCATTTATGGGAGTCATATGAGCCAACATTATGCATTTAAACGTTCTTCAAAACTTGCAAAAACAAAACAAAACATCAAAATGCACTAAACCAGTTTAGGACACACTATTAATCCTTAAAAGAGATAATCACTGTTTGTGTATGTGTGTGTTCATTTCTGCTTAGTGTAACAAAAAAAAAATCATCATAAACGAGATAAAAATCTGCTTAGCTAGTAGAAGAGCACCACAATGGTGCTCACCCATAGCCAAGCCCAATCATGGGCGGATGCTATGGGGAATATCCAAGGAGGCACAAGTCACCTCCGGTATAGCCCCAAGGATTTGGTCATACCACCTTGGCGGCCGACACACAAGGCAGTCCCCTCCGTGCCCCGACGGAATGGGACTATAGGGGCACCTCTTCGAGGAGCACTCCTGTTCAGCATAGCACTCAGCACACACCCTTCCATGAGGGGTACAGTCATAGGAGAGCTCCCTTAGATGCTCGCTATGAGCGGTCACCGCGCGATGAAGCGCTAGGTCAACATAGGGTTCAACGGGAGGAACCACATCATTACACTATCCCTCCTTCACCCCCTCTAGTTGTCAGGACTACAAGGACAAATCCAGAGCACAAGGCTCCTCAGGCAGGGCGAGCCAACTCCACCCGTTCCTTTTTCACTTATGAAAGAGAGCACGAGGAAGACCCTTACCTTCCTCGAGAGCAATATACAGTGTGGGAGCAACACGCCTCCGCAAATGCTAGCTATCGGGACCACTCACTAAGGCCAGAGCCTCGGATGAATGCCGCTACCCCCAACAGAGGGAGGCGGCCTATAGAGATCTTGGATCACTACGACCGAGATAGATATCTAGGAGAGGCATCTAGGCCTTCTAGACATGAGGCGGTAAGACCAACTATCTTAGAATCTGTCAAGCATTTCGCACATCGGATGCAACTCACGCAACTTGAGCTAGAACGACAATAGTTAGAGCAATGGTATCTTCTAAATAAAGAGCACCTTCACGCCGAGAAGGATGAGTTGTTCCAACACACTATGCAGGAGAGGACTCCAACCCCTCACACACATAAGACAAAACATTATGAGAGGCACAACCCCCGGGTGCGAGACAAGTCTCCGCGACCTCATCAAGCATCGCCCCCGATGCCTCCTAGACATGAGCGGGAGGCTACTCCTATAACCAATGATGGGCACCTTCCTCGGGAACCCACTCAGGTTTATGGGCCACCCTTAGAAATTCATCAAGAAGCCTCTAAGGAATCGGAGCGAGAAGAAGAGCGGGATGAAAAGCCCTACCAAGGCATGGGGGGTGCTATCCGGCCACCCCTCCATAGGCCCCAAGTTCCTCAACAAGAACCAACCAAAGAGGAGGAGCTCAAATCTCCCGATACATGCAAAGCGCTAGAGCACTTAGAGTCGGTAGAGACCAAGATTTTGGAGCTCCCAAGGCCCAACTTACATGAGGCTCCTTTCGAAGAGGATCAACCTTTAACCGTAGGGCTACCCGATGATGCAGTCCTCCATGTCTCAGAATCTCCAGATTATGATGAGCTGTACTCACTGGTCGAAGGTGAGGATAAAACAGAGATAGCCCACAACAATCACATGCGACAACATCGACATCCCATAAATATCGATGAAGCATGTCAACAGATAAACATAATACTAGGGCATGAGTGGCGCGTTAACCCACCGCAGTGGGACCAAGCGTTACATCCGCCACTTTGGGCATACAAAGATCAACTTCCGCCCAGAGACCCCATAGCAATATCAGTACCGAGGGTAGACCCTGTCCTCCTATCCATGCATAGGGCCGATCCATTCGTGCCCATCCCTCCAGAGCCAGATCCGGAGTGCAAAGACCATCAAGCTGGGGGTACCTCTATCCCCTGAAGAGCCATAATCCAAACCAAAAAGCTCCAAGGATTATCACAATCACTTGGTCAAAACCCCAAAAGCTCCAAGGATTATCGCAATCACTTGGTCAATCCCAAAAGCTCCAAGGATTATCGCAATCACTTGGTCAATCCCAAAAGCTCCAAGGATTATCGCAATCGCTTGGTCAAATCCCAAAAAGCTCCAAGGATTATAATCGCTTGGTCAAACCCAAAAATGCTCCAAGGATTATCGCAATCGCTTGGTCAAATCCCAAAAATGCTCCAAGGATTCTCATAATCGCTTGGTCAAATCCCAAAAATGCTCCAAGGATTCTATAATCGCTTGGTCAAATCCCAAAAATGCTCCAAGGATTCTCATAATCGCTTGGTCAAATCCCAAAAATGCTCCAAGGATCCCTAAAATCGCTTGGTCAATCCCAAAAATGCTCCAAGGATCCCTAAAATCGCTTGGTCAATCCCAAAATGCTCCAAGGATTTCCACAATCGCTTGGTCAAAAATAAGAAAAGTTAAAATTCAAAAATCATCAAAAACAACAAAAAAAAAATTTGCATCTCATTTCTAGGCATACTCAAATTCATCAATAGAGAGCTCTTCTCGCACCTCATCTTCATATTCACAAAAATCAATCCATCAAAAATACAAAAATACATAGCTGCATTAAAGCATTGCATCCATACATTGCATATTTGTGGTCGTACGGGTCAAAGGCACCATAGGTTGTAATTGCTCTGCTAGTCCATCTTGTTCCACCCTGTTCCATTTTTACAAAAACAACAAAACACCATGCATTGCTTTTTACCACACTAGAGTCAGTGGTCTTTTAATGTATCAAGAGTTTTCGTGATTCAGTCATCATTTTGCTCTTTAGCTACGTAATGTACCGAGTCAGACAGATTTTACGAAGGTAGAGTTACACTTGAAATACGCCTTGTTACGTAACATCCCAACACAAATTAAAACACATAAAAATTCCCAAGTTGTGTGAACGAAAGATGAAACCTGCGCAGTAATCCAGGTCACCATAAGTGAAACGGTTATCTTGCTCATCCCCCTGTGCGAATGGTTCCAGAATGCTGAGAATTGACAAAAGGACGAGCTCTTTCCTATCCATTCACCTCCATAAACAGTGGTTTTCACCACTACCAAATCCCAATCATAGTTGGTTCCCAAAGTTGTAAGGATTTGTACTACACGTCCCTGCCAAGGATGGGTAGTCATCCCCAAGACCCAAAAGGGATCAACGCCATTCACAAACAAAATTCCAACAAATCATCATCCTAACACTTTCCATTCACCTTTGGTCTCCAAGTTGTAAGGATTCGTACTATCCGCCCCTAACCGGGATGGGTAGTCATCCCCAAGGCCTAAAAGATCAATGCCCTTACTCCATAATCTCCATCACCCCCTTGGTTCCCAACGTCGTAAGGATTCGTACTACACGTCCCTGCAAAGGATGCGTAGTCGTCCCCAAGGCCACAAGGATCAAGGCCACTCACCAGCCCAAACTCACAATACTCAAAATACAAAATCAAATAACAGTGGTTATCACCACTATTCAAAATCCTTGCTCAAAAAGAATTAATAGAAAATAAACAGTGATTTTCATCACTATATAGACGAGCAACTTTCTAAATCATTCAGCCAACAAATATCCCGAACTTGAATCCCTGGAATTCTCAGCATTCGAAAACCATCTAGGTGATCCTCATTACAAGGTTTGGTTGATAGCCTATCTGGCAATGGTGGTATCCTACCCGCATGACGATATGTCTGTCACATTCGCTTTGCGTATGTGCAGACCAATGTTTGCATAAGGATGAGCTAGCTTATGGTATCCTGGATAACACCGCAGATTAATCTAACTAAATACAACAAAGGAGTTAGTGGAGCTAATTAGGTGATCCTCGATACGAGTTCGGTTGAAAGCCCATCTGCACTGGCGGTATCCTGACAAATACCACATAAATGAACTCAATTGCACACACGGGGATGTGAAATAGCTTGGTCAAAAACAAGTCCGATTCATACCTTGTTCAAAAGTCTTGTAAGATAAAGTACAGTCATGGCTAGTAAGTTAAAACCGTCTGAGTCTCAGAAAACCTTAGCTACATTTCTAAACCAACTGCGCTACTTTTCATCCTTACAATACCATCAGAAAATACAAAAAAAAAAAAACCACATGTATACATACAAAGTCATGCATCACAACAATCGCCTAAAGACAAAATAACAGAGTTCTAAACAGTCTATGGTGCCATAGCCAAACATCACAAATTCTATCCATCCATTTCATTTCTGCATATCACATATAAATCAAAAACATTTGCATTCATCATAACATATGCATCCATCAAAATAAATCAACATACAACAATCGCATTTATCATACCATATGCATACATCAATATAAAGTAGCATGCATCCATCAACATCAATCATTGTGCATAACATAAAATCATGACATATACACAAAGCAAGAAAATCAAAACAACAAAAACATCACAAAAATGCAACACAAAAACATAGCAATAAGCATTGCCGGACACAAGTGCTCTTGCACTTAACCTCTTGGCATAGAAAATCGATGTCGGGGCTCAAATTGTCATTCTCCTACTTCCCCAAGAAGGCTACCATAGCCGGACCGCTCCACGGGAAGACGGGTTTTCGACGATTTCACCCCATTATGGCATCACCAAAAGGGTTAACACCCACCAAAAATAGGTCCAAATGTCGGGAAATTGCACATGCTTAACGGTAAACCATCTAAAGGCACCCTTGCACAAGTCATCTTGGGTCAAGCGACTCGTCGCTTTTCTCATGAAGGTCATTCCCTCATCGATTCGTCGCTTGAGGGGGTAGTCACACTTAGTCACCAATCAACAAGCACACACCCAATCAAAGCAATGACATGCATTCAAAGAATCATTGACAAAGACAATCACGCTCCTGCTTGGGGCAGTAAACAAGCAATAATCAAATTGATCAAACACTTGGCATTCCCGAAGCATGAACACAAGGTTCCCCTATGGACAAAAGGTTGCGCCCTTTGCCTAATCATGACTGATCAATGTCCAAGCTCAAGTCACACCTCACCAAAATAGGTTAACACTTGAAATCAAATTCCTTAGCTCGTCAGAAGCAAGGATTCAAGAATGCATGCCCTTTCCATACTTGGGGCATCAAAAGTTGGTTAGGTTACCAAGAAACCCTAATCATTAGTGCTTTGGTTATCTATTTTTGCTCGAACTGCGTCACCCGTAGCGCTTCCCAAAAAGGGGCATCTATAGACACCAAAATAGCACCAATCCGATTATGTGACTACAAACACTGATCGCATTGACACACACAACTTTCAGGGCAGCCCTCAGAGGTCAAACAGTGGTCCTAGCCACTTACACAACAATTTAGAAGGTCGAAAAGTAAACAAAGCAAAGTTGGTCATTTTAACAAGGCAAAAGCCAAAAGCAAGCCTTAAACAACCCAAAAAAGCCTTGCGAAGTGTCGCGATATCGCGAATCTCGCGATATCCACCAAATGCGATCGACGTCGCGATATCGCGCCAAAAGCTTGCGAAGTGTCACGATATCGCGACGTCGCGATATCGCGCCAAGCCTTGGCAGTGTCGCGATATCGCGACACGTCGCGATATCGGACACTTCCATTTGCCCGATTAACCAATCAAAGTTACCAATCAAAAATTGAACAATCAAAGGCAAACATTAAAACATTTAAAAGCAAACATTAAACCATTAAAGCGGACATTAAACAAGTGGCAACCGAAGACAGTCAATTATTGCCGCCTGTTGTGCATGCGTGCGTAGGTGGGCAGATTGGCAGTTAGGGGACTGTCACAAGGGCAGTCATGTAAGCCCAAGTCAAGGAGGAGTCTCCTCCCTCTTGGGAAGGCATGGCCGCCACGTGGCATCCCTGCGTGCCCTTCCAAAGAGACCCCATGGGTCTATAAAATGGTGGACTTTTCCCACCCAAAAGGAGAAGTTGGTAGACATTTTAAAGCAACGAAGTGCTGCCAAATTAAACACCCGATTGCATTCCTTTTCGATTCATTTCTTCTACACCCGTAATCTCTTTCGCAAGAGAGGTTATTGGGTGGCTTTTAGAAGCGTGGATCCGGACCTAAACCCGACATTTGACCACAGTAATCCATCAATTTGACGACACCACATTCTCTGAGATTTTGGGCCCATCCCTAGTGGATTGGCGTCAAAGTCAAGTTCTAACGGGGGCGGCCCGCTTGGGCACCCCACCCTTTTTTAGTTTCATTTTAGTCTATTCTGTCATTGCGTGTTTATCCTGCATTACGTTCTACGTTTTAGATAGCTCACAATCTAGATTTCAGAAGATATATATCGAATATTATCATGCTCTCGCGGCTTCTGCTATTCCACTAACTTGCAGGTAGCGACGTCTAATTGGAATGTGTATTCGATTTCATAAATGTTTTAATTAGATTTCATCATGCTCTCTTGGCTTTCGCTATCCCACTAACCTGCAGGTAACAACATTGAGTCAGCGTCTTAACACAGTCAAACTCGCGTCCTACCCGAGGATGAATAACTATTGAATTTGTCTTGCCGATAGACGAATTACAGTCAAGAGCAAATCGGCCGACTGTTTCAATGGCAGTGGCCCTCTGGTAATGCATTTTGACCTCTGTCAGATTTGCAGGTCATTTAGATTCATTTTATTCACTATTTTCGATAATCTTTTGCATGCATTTCTCATTAATTTCTAAGGTCAAATGTTTCACCGTTTGCAGCAGGTGCTACTAACGCCTTTCTTGTTTCTTTGATCGCAGGAGGAGTAGCAAGAACCAAGGATTCATCAACATAAGCGGCGGCAACACTTTGGCCCGCCCGTTTCAAATGTGGGCATGCGAAAAGAAGATCACTATTCACTTTTTGTAATGGAAACATGCTAACTCTCCTAGCCCCTAAAAAGGGAGGAGATGTATTGTAACCGAGTTGGAATCACATTAATAAAAAGGGTTGTGCTCCTACTTTCTCTTTTATGTTTGGTTTTGATTCGATTATATCTGCTTTATTTCGTGCATCAAGTTAGTTTGTTTTCATTGCATCTTAGTATTTCTTTCTTTCGGAATCTCATGCTTTCAGATAGCAATGAATATTTTGAGAACGATTTGAGATCTGTAAAGGGTGTTGGTTCACTGTCAGGGCGGAAGCTTGGATCATGTTGGATCGCAACTGCTCTGATACCAGATGTAAGGACACCGCTCGGAGGAACCAATATAATGCAATAAATAAGATAAATGAATCATTGTTTTATAAGAATTGCTTTTGGAAATATTGAGTTTAACCTGCAATATTGTATATATATATATATATATATATATATATATATATATATATATATATATAAATGAATGTATTTTGATGATCTAAAATTAATTTTGTGATGTGCATAAATATGAAGGATGGGGTGCGATTGGAAAGACGCACCCCGAATAAATATATAATTATAATATGTTAGGAGGGTCCTAACACAGATTGTATGCCTTTGCTATTTAAGCAAGGCTCCTTTCATTCAATAATATCAAGTATTCTATTTTCCAACACATTCAACAACTTCAAGAAAAGATAAAGCTATGATATTAAAACTTGATATGAGTAAAGCCTATGATAGGGTTAAATGGAACTTTCTTTTTGCAGTTTTAGGTAAGTTTAGTTTTGGGAAAAAATGGGTTAGATTGATTAAAGTTTGTGTCTCTACATTTTCTTATTCAGTGTTGGTCAATGGGTTAGTGACAAAATATTTTAAATTGAAGAGAGGGCTTAGAAACGAAGATCCTCTATATCCTTATTTATTCATTATTATGGTAGAAGTCTTAAGTAGGAATTTAAATAAGACACAAAAATGGGTTTATATGTGGATTTAAGGTTAGTAATAACATCGATAACATCACCCATCAACAGTTTATAGATGATACAACCCTTTTGGGAAGGGCAAGGATAAATGAGGCCAGAGCTTTGAATAACTTTTTAAAAGAGTACAAAGAGCTTCAGGGCAAAAAATTAATAGGACTAAATCCAAAATTTACTTTCTTAACACTCCTAATATCAAAGAAATAATTTGTAGGTTGCTTCAAATGGAGGAGGCAAATTTACCAACAAATTATCTAGGGATGCCTTTATTTGAGGGGAGAATGAGGATAGATTTATGAAATCCAGTTATTAGTAAAGTTTAAAAATAAATTCTAGCTTGGAAAGGTAGATGGTTATCATTAGCAGGAAGAGTTTAGTTAATTACGTCAGTATTACAAGCCATTCCAACATATTATATGTCTTTGTATTCTATGCCAAAATCAGTTGAAAAAGTTTAATATTTATTATGCGATCATTTTTATGGTCAGGTTTACATGATAAAAGGAAATTTTCTTTGGTGAAATAGAGCAAGTTGTGTGATAACAAAACTAGGGGAGGTCTTGGTTTAAGAGCTCTTACAAATGCAAACTTAGCTCTTAGGGAAACATTTATCTAGATATTGTACAAAGAGAGTCAAAGATAATTGGCAAGAATTCTTCTAAGTAAGTATGTTGATCCCAATGACCCAAGTTTAATATTTACTACTTTCTCTCTTCCAAATGGTTATGCTCGTTGGAATGGTTTAAAACAATCTATTGATCTTATGATTAAAGGTTTAAGATGGGTGGTGAGAACTGGAGAAAAATTTCTATTTGGATGGATACTTGGTGTGATAAAAAACCACTCAATTTTAGATCCAGTTTTGAAACTTTGGATGATATTGCTTCAAGATAAATACGGTGATAGGGTTTCAAACATTTTGTACAAGGATCAAGAAGGAAGATACAAATGGAAAGAATATTTTTTTACAAGTATACAAGACATTGATGCTAGGAGGCAATTGAGTAGAAATATAACAACTATAATTATTTCGAGGGGTGCTAAGGATAAATTGATTTGGGAGTTGAATAGTTTAGGAGAATACAAAACAAGAAGTGGATATAATGTTCAACACCAACATGATAATAATATCACTAGAATTTGGAGAGATATTAGGGATAGCCCAAGAATTCCTAAAGTCAAAATATTTGTTTGGCTAATAGGTCATAGAAGAATTTTATCCTCGAATAACCTTATGAAAAGGGATTTTCATGGCCCCTCTAAATGTGTTTTCTATAATAAGGAGGAGGAGAGTATTGACCATCTCTTAGGACATTTCTCAATTGTATGGAATCTATGGCAATGGATTCTTAATATGTTTGGTAAATGCATGGTGATAAATAGAAAAATTGAAGATTGGTTAAAGCAATGGCAGAGCACTTATAAAAGTGAGGCTTTACAGAAAATATGGGATATATCAAAAGATACAATACTTTAGACTATATGGCTAGAAAGGAATAGAAGAATTTTTAAAGGAAAAGAAATTAATTTAGATTTAATAAAAAAGAAGATGTGTTTAGACATAGAGGAGTCTAAACCAACCCTATAAACTCACCAATCTCTAATTTGGAATCAGAGAGTCTTGATAGATGGAGTAAAGTCATTAAATGGAATTATGATATTGGATACAAGAGAAGCAAAAATAAGGTAAAAAATATAAAGTGGAAACCACCAGATGTGGAGTGGGTTAAAGTGAATTTTGATGGAGCATCTAAAGGAAACCTAGGACCAACAGGAGGAGGAGGAGGAATAATTAGAAATAGTATAGGAGATATTTTGTCTCATTATGCTTTATATTGTGGATTTAAGACAAATAATGAAGCTGAAACTTGGGCAACTTTAGAAGGGTTAAAAATATTTAAACAAATGAAATGGAATAAAGTTTGGATGGAAGGCGATTCTCTCATAGTAATAAATGCAATTTTAAGGAAAGCAAAGGCTCCATGGAACATACAAGAGATAATTATGGAAATTTAAAATCTTGTTAAAGAGTTTGAAGAAATCAGGTTTACACATATATTAAGATAAGGAAACAAATGTGCAGATAAGCTAGCCAATACAGGGGTTTTTGTTGAGGATCGTGAAGTTAACATCTCCTTTTCATGGTTAGAGGAAGTAGAAAGTTTAGTTGAAGCTGACAAAAATGCCTAAATAATTTAATGATTAAGATTTACTTTAATGTTTTCCATTAGTAATATCTATTTTATTTTTTAATAATAACGTGTGTTCATTTAGACTATTTATTATAATTTTTGTGGTTATACATGTGTTTTAGGAAGGAAACTAAAAATCCAAATTTGGTAAAGCGGACTATGTTAGTGCGATGTTTTGGAAATATTACTCTACTAAGATGCAAGGCATAGATAGTAGAGGTGAAGTTTTGGCATTGTGAAGACTACTATAGGAAAATGTCAAGAAAGATGCTAAATTTTGGAGTAATTGTATTCATACAAAAATTTGAAAAGATCCAGAAAATAAAAATAAAAAATTCAAACATTTTATGTAAAATGATGTAGGTTTCTAACTATAACATCTCAATTGAGATGAGAAGTGTATCTATTTGTAAGTTCTCAAGCTCTAAAGAAGAAATATGTAATTTGTTAAGGGTGGGGGACCCAAGTACAACCCCTTTTTATCAAGAAAAACAAATCAATTGAGATGAGAATTGAATTTATTTGTAAACTCTCAAGTTTTAAAGGAGAGAGTTGTGATTTTTCAAGGGTGGGAGACCCAAGTACAACCCCTTTTCTCAAGAAAAAAAAAATACATGAAATATTTTAAACCTATATTATAAAGGTAGTCCAATCAAATATTATTTAGAAAGTAGATGTAAAGATCAATATTATGAGGTTTTAAAAAGGTTAAGGGTTCAAGTCCTCTTCAAATTTCAATAGTGTTTTTAGTAGTCTTATGTTTTATATACATAAAAAGGGTATAATTATATAACAAATATTTTATTTAAATAAGTGTACATTATACATTTTTTTAATATGTTGAAGAGAACATACTCATATAGATAATTGTTGAAAATAAATTTAGTTAATAAATTAATTTAAACTATTTATATTACATTATATACTATAATAAAAATTAATATTTAAAATATTTATTCAATAGGTTTGGATAAAATAGTAATAAGAGTACACTATTCATAAATTTGGTGGTATGGTATCATACCCTAGAAATCCTATGCTATAGGCCCAACAAACTAAGCTTAGGAAATTACACACTAAAATTGAAAAATAATAACTAAAAGCAGGAACCCGCTAGGGATTAATAATTGTCAAAATTGAATGTAGGCTCTTCGGATAGCTACGCCCAATCAAGTTTGATCCTACACACATTCTAGACCACGCATACCAAAGAGCAATGGTAGCTAGTACTAAGATAAAAAATCCTAATTTATTATGCATGTAAAACCATTATGTCCTTTCACTAGTTGTCCATTGCATTAGATGGCCACCATACTTATCTGATGTCATTTTAATCAAAGTAGGATCTCCACCCACAATGCATGATGCAGATGATAATGAGTTTGTGATCCAATGTCATAATTGGGTTTGTTCATTGTTGAGTGATAAAACCATACGTATTTTATGCAATTTTAATTTATTTTCTATTTATAGATCTATGAAAACAAATGTACTTTGATGATTATTTTTTCTTATTTGTATGATTTATAACTAAATTTGATTTATAATGATGAAAACGATTTGTGTTTTATTTAACATAAAAATGTGGAAGTTTCTATATGTTTTCGATAGATGAACGTTGCAAGATCTTTACAAGGAATGTTTTAGTAAAATACATGTCAACCGTCGAAGGGGAGATGAACCAGTCCTGTACAAATATGCTGAGAAGACTTGTGGATGAACGCTACCGAAAGGTGCTACAAAATACAGTTACGAAAAGGTGCTATAGAAAGCACCTACACAAAGTTGCTACAGAAAGCACCTACTAAAAGGTATTACAGAAAGAATGTTGATCAAATCAAACTATATAATGCATCAACATGCCATGTTTAATGATAACATAGCAGTATTACATGGCATGTACAATTGGTATAGTTGACTGATAGAGTGGCATTGTACATGTCAACATTTTTTATGCGATTTGTTATTAGAAAGTTAAAAAGTTGTTATGTTGCTAAGTTGTTTAGATTTAGATGTAAGATTATTTTTATCTCTTTCATTAGAAGAGGACAAATAAATGTATTTCCATGTCATTGAATTATAAAAATTTAGGACTTTTGTTATGTTAGTTTGATTAGCTTGCCACTTGGACAATCATGATTGTAATAAAGTCTAAGGTGGTTAGGAAACTATATTAATTTAGATTATTATTGTTGTAAGGTTAGTATTTGAATCATCAAGATGGTAAAAACATGGCAAAATACGTAGAAGAATTCCATTGAAAATGTTCAATGTGACATTATAAAATGATATATAAAGACCTTTGAAAAGGTTTTTTGTATGGAGTCTACAGTCTATGAGCTGCTATCTTGGAGATTTATCGCTTGATGGAGTCTGTCCACATAGTCTGTTGTACATTGTATGAGTTATGAATATTGGAATAAAGTGATACTTTAGTAGCAATATTTTCTTCTAAATATGGTAATTGTATCTTGTATTTTCTTCATTCTTTATTTTATGCTGTAACTTTATTTCTTTTTTCTACAACCATGAAATAAGTAGCATTAGATTAATTTAATGAAAATATATTACTGAAGTTAAAATAGAGTAGATAAAGGGGAGGAGGTTAATACTAACCTTGAGGAGGCAGGGCCCACTCCGAAAGGTTAGTCCCTAAATATCTTCCCCCAAAAACACAATAGATAGAATTAGAACATAGAATAAAATTAGAACATAAACTTTATTAAAATTGCATATCATAAAACTATAGAATACATTAGATAAATAATGCATTAGTAAATTATTACATGGATCCACATTAGACTAAGTCATAATTGCATTAAACGTAATTTCACTTCAATTTCACTTCAATCTCATTTCTTGCAAACTTTTATTTCCTGCAAACGAGACTAGGGAAAAGGAATAAAGTCAGATGATTAATGATTACAAAATAATCTATACGGGATTGTCTATTCTTTAAATCTAACCTAGATTAACCTAGATTGACAAATTTAAATGTAAGCAAATACAACTCGACATTCTCTAGTTTCATTAGAATCAAAACATCAATCACTTTGAGGGGTTATTAATGTTGAAAACTAGCATCACAATCATGAGCAACCAAGTGGGACCACTACCTTAGGGAGATGAATGTAGAAACACCACCTTTGCTTGGTGCATGATGATTGTGAAACAAGTGGCTCACTGGCTAGTTGGTATGATAAACTATAAAGAGCAAAAAACTTGTGATTTTCAATTTTTAGAAGCAAAGAATGTTGAGATTTAGGAATTTCTAACAAACTTCCCACACAACACAGTTGCGATTGGAGTCTATCAAAACTCAAATTTTCCTTGAAAGGAAGTTCATTGAAAGGGTTCTAACATGTCCTCACTGTCAAAGTACTCCAAAACACCATAACTATTATGGTAATTGATCGAATCTGATCGAGCCTATGACTTCCCAATTGAAAATTGGATAAATGCAACCAATTTTTTGGTATAAACTTTGCATCCTCCACCTTATGTGATGAGTTATGTTATGAGTTGCGTGAGCGTTAGGCACTCATTTTATTTTGTGGTAAATAAGTGTTTTAGCCCTCAACATCACATGGTATCTCTACCAATCTTGTCACATCTAGATGACTTGAATTGCCTCATTGTATTTTAAAGTATATGTTGGACCCTACCCTAGCAAAGATACAAACTAGTTAGTTCTAACGATGTTACTGAATTTAGGATAGGTCTTCTAGGATTCTAGCTACAAATTACTCATAAGTTATCAGCCGACCGACCTGCCATGGTAACCACTAAATTTTCCCATCTATAACAATTGTTTGAATGTTTAATAATGACAATGGTATCTCATACATTGGTACCTCATTCTGTAAAATGTTTTAAACCCCACTATTTATTCTCTTATAGCTATGCATAGAACCAAATGGTAACAATTATTCACCTTATTTCGCTCTAAGTAAGATTCAGTATAACACTACTAAGACTTGCGGATTACAAACAAACATTGAGGAAATTCTCTATGAGAGCTAACAACATAGAAGAATCCTCAGAAGGAAGTGGTATCCTCTTTATCAAAGAATTGACCAGAAGGTCCACCGGGAGGGAACAGGGCAATCCTTGCCACAAGGGTTGCAGCTTCAGCTGCAGTCAGGTCTCCTTCCTGATATGTCATGGCAGTTTTCACAAAACCAGGATGCAAGGGTTGCAGCTTTAGGTGTAGTCAGGTCTCCTTCCTGATCTGTCATGTCAGTTTTCACAAAACCAGGATGCAGACAATTTACATAGATCTCATGATGAACACTTTGATCACTCTGCACGTCCAATTGATGGAAATGGACATTTGGGCTTCCGAGTTGATTGGCGAGGGCTAAGCCAGTGTCATGGTTACGAGCAGTGAGAACAACAGTCAAGCCCTGATTTGCCAGAAGGCGAACGGTCTCGAGGCCAAGACCTCTGCTGGCGCCGGTGACCACAGCCACTACGTTGTGCGTCCACCATTTTGTCCCCTCTCTTCAACAAAAACAAAGGCAAACAGTTAATAACAAGATGTGGTGGGAGGGATAGCCATCGTAGCATAAGAAAAGTTCAGCGCAGGCAGGGATGCAAAAAAATGAACAGACCCGTAATTGTCCATGGCTTTAGCAGACAACTTGCATGAGATAAAATTTGGGTCAGTTGAGAGAATATGGGTGCAACTGCTCTTAAAAGTAGATGTCAATCCATGTTCCAGTGTTTGTGTGGCCAGTAAAACAAAATATTAAGGCTCGCAAGACAAGGATATATATATTGGTTATGTTTGAAAATAAGCTATTAAATGTCATGCATAATATTATTATATAAAAAATAATCATAATATTTAAGTTTATATATAAAATAAGTTGGTATGAGGTACATTAGATTCTCAAGTTAATAGTCCTCTACATTAAAATCGCTAATACATTAGAAGTGGTTGGGGTGCAAAACAATAATGGCCAATAGCCAATATATTAACAACAGCTTGTCATATAACAATTTGATTAACAATGAAAGATTGTGAAGCTCCTCTTGTAATAGACATCTTACAACCAAAAATAAGCTAGACTTTATGATGTGTTTATGTGTTTTTAAAACCTTTCTAATTAAAATTATTTAAATTTAATATATTTTTTTAATTTTTTTAAATTAAAAATTATATAATTTTAAATAGAATAACAATAAATATAACAGAGGTCTGAGAGGTATAGATCAATTGGTTTTCCCAAACCTCATAAGGGGTGAAGGTCCAAGGTTTAAATTTCGAGCCTTGTTGGACTGAACACTTGTGGTGCTTTCATTAGCGTAAAAGGTTTAAAATAATTGTGACATGATAGTTATAACGACAAACTGTTCGAAGATCTGTGGCGGTTTCCGAGATAAACAACGTAGAATACTGTAACGACCATAAAAAACCGAACAGCTTGCTCGAATTCATGGCGGCTACCGATTCCACCATGTAAATATAACAAAATATTAAACAAAATTATTTAAATTCTAAAAAATATCTAAATTTTTTTGTACAATAAACATTTAATTAGCCAATAAATTGTTAGAGATTTTCTTTTTACATTATAATAAACATTTTTTAGATTATTTTAATAAACATCTTGTTTATATCATATATATATATATATATATATATATATATATATATATATATATATATATATATATATTTTTTTTAATTGAAAGGTATAAAACAAGTAGCTTAAAAAAGTGAAGCAAATGTAGTGTAGTTATGTTAGAAGCTGGATTAATTTTTTTCCTTTAAAAAAAATATATTTTTAATTATAATAAATATTACATGAAAGTTAAATTTTTGTTAGATTAGCTAGCTCTTTAGGTTCTAATTAGAACAATTTTTTGTAAAATAAATCTCATCTTTTAGTAGTTATATTTTTACACGTAGTTGTCTGATTCAACCAATTATTGTATCATTTTGTGCGGAATTTGTAGAGCTTTGAAATGAGTGGTCATATGAAAGAATCCAAATAATATCGAGAAAAATATGCCCATGTTAAGACAACCATCCAAAATAAGGGTAATATTAGGGCAAAATTTTCCAAACAACGTCTCTACCTTTCAAGAGATATATATTTGCGAAGGATTATTCGATTCAGATGATTCTTGGACCACTTTTAAAATGAGTGGTCATATGAAGGAATATAAATAATATAAAAGGATATACGGCCTTGTGAAGTTAGCCATGTAAAATAAGGGTAATGGTGATTTTTCAAGTCATGAGAAAACAAAATTGTAAATATTTGTTAGCCAAGGTCAAATGATGGGAGGAGCAATGAAGGTTTGGGGCATTAGTGAGGTAGGACATCTCATATAAGCATTTAATATTTTAGCTATGTTTCATTATCACTTCATTTTCTTAAAATTTTTGCAAGCATATTTTTTTTTAAATAAAGGGGTAAAAATTTATTGATAAAAATTCTGGATTACAGAGTACAACTGAGCTTCCAACCAGGACTCAAATAAACAACCAAACAGGCTAAAACCACTAGACTAGAATGACACCCGAAAAAGACAACAAGAACAAACCACATTAAGTTTGTACATCCTTGTGGATCAACTCCCATAGGCATTGAGAGTCCCCAGATGGGAGACTCTCCCAATTATCGATACTCCAAGGATCCAGCAGCTCATAAGCCCTTTTGGCCAGGTAATCAACAACCACATTCCATTCCCTTGGAATGTGCACAAAGGATATAAATTCAAACTCTTCACTCATTCTGAGAATCTGAATGGCTACAGAGGCCAACTGCCAATTAACTTCCTCCACCCTTTTACTGTTTAAAATATTAACCACAATTTGAGAGTCAGACTCGCAGATAATCCTATGCCAGCCAAGAGAAAACCCCCTTCGCAAGGCCTCAAGAATTGCAAGAGCTTCCATAAAATTGTTGGAGTGAACACCTTTATAAATGGAAAAGAAAAAACTGACACCACCAAGAGAATCTCTCCCAACACCGCCAATGCCAGCATGTCCAGGATTACCCCTGGACGATCCATCAGCATTAATTTTTAAAACTCCTCTAGGGGGTGGCCTCCACCTACCATCTCTCCTAACCTTCTTGCTGAGCCGAGGAACCCTACTAGGGCTAGAAGAGTTCACACCATCCCCAAAGAGACCAAGGGCTTGTTGTACCTTCTCCTCCCTAGAATCCAAAAGAGGGTCCACATCACATTTGCTATGGATGGTTTCCTGAACCATATACAGGATCCTTTGCCAGATCTGTTGAACAACCAAATAACTGCCCTGAAATATGCGTCGGTTCTGTTCGAGCCAAATTTGCCAGAAGATGCAAGAAGGGCCCAAATTCCAAGCCACCCGAAGGAAGGGGGCCTTGGCCGGAGGTCTGCCCAGACTACTCCAAAACTCCACTAGGGACAGCACATGAAAACATGGATGGTTCCAGGCACTCCACCAATGGTGCCAAATGTCTCTGGCAAAGGAGCATTGGAAAAATAAATGAGAAGAGTCATCCTCATTATTACTACAAAGGACACAAAAAGAGGGACCCTGAAATCCCCTCTTTCTCACATTATCCCAAGTGAGGCATTTATTACGAGCTACCAACCAGAGAAAGAAGTTACATTTTGGCTAGGCAAATTTGTTCCACACCTTTTTCCACCAAGTGACAGGAAGACTCCCATACTTTTGCTTATCAAGAACCTGATAACCATAGGCTACCGAGTAGGTTCCCTTAGGATCAGGGTTCCAAGCCAGAATATCTTTACCCCTCAATGAAGAACAAGGCCTCCTCATAAGAATAAGAGCAAGCACCTCTCTGTCCTTGGCCAGTCCCCCTAGGGCCATTCTTGTGGATCTTTCCACCTGTACATCTCCATATTTCCAAAATACTAGATTTTTTTAAAGTCCTCCACACGAGACCAACCTGCTTCCAAGAAAAAAATGCTTAGGGAATGTAACCTAGGATATTGATTCAAGATAGGAGGGTGGCCATCCCAAGAATCCTCCCAAAAAAGAGCATTTGATCCCCGATTGCAAATCCAGAACAAACCCTGCTTGATTAAATTAGCTCCTCTTTTTAGAGTGTCCCAGATAACCGAACCTTTCCCAACCAAGCTGACTCTAGGGATCTCAGCCTCATAAATACCTCTCAAGTATTTACAAGATAATATTTTAGCCCAAATATGATCTTGAGAGGTACACCATCTCCAATAAATTTTTGCAGCCAAAGCCTGCCCAAAAAGAGTTGTCTGTCGCAACCCAAGGCCTCCCTCTTGCATCGGCCTACATATAGAATCCCACCTAACCAAACTCCATTTAGATTGATCAAGTTTTCTAGACCATAAAAACTGTCTTGACAAAGCATCCATGTCCTTGATGAAGTGAGAGGGAGCTATTTGTACAAAACATCTATAAATGGGTAAAGCTTGAACAACAGATTTTAAAAGCAACACTCTACCTGCAATGGATAGCCATCTGAAAGTCCAGTGATTCACCTTCCTTCTAAACTTATCAAGCATAGACTACCAAGAAGATCTAGGTAGAGGATGAGATGAAATTGGAATACCAAGATAAATGAAGGGGGGAGTCCCAACCTAGAATCTTAGAATGCGAGCAATCCTGGCTTGAATAAGAGGAGGGGTATTGAAGAAGAAAATAGAAGACTTGTCCTCATTAATCAACTGTCCAGAAGCACCAAGATATATGTCAAGAGACTGTCTAATATTTCTAGCTTCCCCGATAGTGGCAACTCCCAACAAAGCAAGTATCATCAACAAATTGAAGGTGGGAAAGAGGTGGCAAACTACTATCCCACTTCCACCCCTGAATGAGACCCTGCATGACTTGAGACTTGAGCAATCTTCCCAACCCTTCCGCCATAATGATAAAAAAATAAGGAGATAAAGGATCTCCTTGCCTCAATCCCCTTGAGGCCTCAAATAGCTCTGATGGCTCATTATTAACAAGAATAGAGAATGAGGAAGAAGAAACACAACTCATCACCCATCTAATCCATTCCTCCTCAAATCCAAAAGCAGCAAGAACTTTCTGAAGAAAGGACCATCTGACCCGATCATAGGCTTTGGCCATGTCCAACTTAATGAACATAGTTTTCTCCTTAGAAGTTTCCATCGAGTGAATAGCTTCTGTAGCAATAACAACCCCATCCAAGATTTGTCGGCCAACAACAAACCCTCCTTGCTCCTCAGAGATGATTTTGCTCAACCATATCTTCAACCTCTCAAGAATAATTTTTGTGATGATCTTATACACAACATTGCAGAGAGCAATAGGCCTGAACATATCCAAGGAATTTGCTCCCTCTTTTTTGGGTATAAGCACCACAAAGGTAGCATTTAGGGCCCTTAGCATCTGTTTGTTCTTTTGGGACTCATGGACCACCTCCAAAAGATCAAATTTGATTAAATCCCAAAACTCCTGATAAAACTCAATCGAGAATCCATCTGGGCCTGGGGATTTTCCTTTTTTCATCTTGAATACAACATTTTCCAACTCCTCAAGGGAAATTGGACCCATCAAGTGCTCATTCATATCTCTAGAAACAATCGCTGGAATACAGTTTAGAATAAGCTTTTCATTCTCATCATCTGATAGGGAGTCCTCCTTGAAGAGAGAGGAAAAATACCTCTTAGTCTCTTCTGAAATATCCCTGAAAGAAGAGAGCAGGGCACCCTGAGAATTCACAAGAGAGGTAATCAAGTTACCATTACGACGAGCCTTAACTGAGTTATAAAAGAAGGTTGTGTTCCTATCCCCTTCCTGAAGCCAATCTACTCGAGATTTTTGTTTCCAAAAAATTTCTTCCCTCAGTTCCCATTCAGCAAGGTCTTTCGCAGCCTCAAATTCCTCAACAAGAAGCTCCTTCGTGAATCCCTGATCTCTAATATTCCTTGAAGCTTCTTCCATCCTCCTAAGAGCTGCCAGCTTAGCCAAGGAAAGGTTCCCAAAATTTAGTCTATTCCATCTCTTCAATTTATGTTTTACAAATTGTAGTCACTTCATAAAGGAATACATAGCGGTGCCATGAGGAGGTTTGCCAGTGGTCCACCAGCCTCGCATGAAATCATGAAGCTTAGGATCACGAAGCCACATAAGTTGAAACTTAAAGGAGGGATTATTTTTTAGCCCTAACTCCAAAGAAGAGAGTTTGATAGGCCAATGATCAGATCCCCTACCCTCCAGAATCATAGAACTAGCACTTCTGTTATTACCCATCCAATAACTGGATATCAAAAACCTATCCAGTCTCTCTGAGATGGAAGCTTCCCCACACCTTCTATTGTGCCAAGTAAATATCCCATTATCTGGCTTGATGTCAACCAAGTTTAGGGCCTGGATATGAGCACTGAAGATAGAAGAAAAAGGCTCGAGATGGTCCACCCCACCATGTTTCTCCTCCAGACAAGTGATAGAGTTGAAGTCTCCAACCAAAATCCATGGGTACATGGGAACCAAACTTCTCACAAAGAAAATGTGCTCCCACAAATTCACTTTACCATTGTAATCAACAAGAGCATACACATTTGTAAGTAGGATGGTTTCACCATATTCATTATCATGCCCGACCATCGAAATAGACCATCTACTGGAAATCCAAGTAAGAGGGGATATCTTAACCGGATCCCATAAACAAGCAACGCCACCAGCATATCCACATGCACCAATACACTGGCATTGCCCCCTTCTCCACAACTTGGGAGCAATATTGAACATACTATCAATAGCCAATTTAGTCTCCTGAATAAACACCACATCCAGAGAATGCACATGAACCAAATCACGAACAACTTTTTGTCTGGGGATGTTGTTCAACCCCCTTACATTCCATGAGAGGATAATCATTTTTGGGGGTTATAAAAATGGGAGTCCAATGTTCTCACCAAGCCTGACTCCACCAAAGTCTCCCCCATTAACTTAATTTTATCCTGGTCCTTCTTTCGACCCACCTTCATATTCTTATCCGAAAAACTTTTTTTAATTATTTTCTATTGCAATCCCAACACCGTAGGAGTTTTGCAGTCCAAGGATGACTGCATCAGTGCCTGAGTAGGAGAGGGCATAACTAAATCTGTACCACTTTCCAAAATAGTTTCCCTTATAGGGCTAGACCCAACCATGTCCCCTATACTCAGATCCAAAGCCCTTTGTTCTTCATTTAAACCCCCTAGATCTGATTCCTTAAGTTCCCCCTCAAGAAGAGACATCTGATTCGGCCTTGTTATATTTGCATCAGGTAGCGACATTTTAGGTATCTCCATGCACTGATCAAGATCATCTAATATTTCAAAATGGTTGAGTAGAGCATCTGGCTGGCTATCCTTAAGGTCTTTGTTTGCCCTTCGTCCTCTGTTTTGGGCTTTTACCGAAACAAAACCTTCCTTATCCCGTTCCCCTTCCTTTATCGGGGCTTTTCCTTTATCCAAAATTTGTCCAGACCGAGAGGGCCCAGGATTTGAAGCCACAGGTGGGACAAACTTAGGGCATTTTCTTTGCAGGTGGCCATATTCACGGTAAATCCGACAACAAAATGGAAGAGCTTCATAGTCAAGTTTTTGAACCCATGTAGTTGATCCAAATTGTATTTCAATAGAATCTGGAATAGGATTATTTAAGTCAATTTCAACACAAATACGAGCAACATAGATTACCTTTTTATCCATTGTCTATTGTGATGGTCCAACCGACTTCCCAAGAAGAAGGGCAATCTTATGCAAGATATCAGTTCTCCAGAATTCCAATGGGAGCCATGGAAGCCGCACCCATACTGGAACCCACGATGGTCGCTCCTCTGATGGGTTGAAACCCACATGCCAAGGTTTAAGAAAGAGTCCCACTTGGTTATAGAAATAAGGACCCCCTTCAAATGCTTTGTTACGATCTGCAATACAAGAGAAAACCACCATAAAATAGTTGTTCGCACTCAACATCACCTCCACATCGCCTTCAGGATTCCAAGTCTTCCTGACCCAAGCCTCCACAAAGGGGAGAGAAATTTGGATGCCCAAAAATTTTCCAATAAGGGCATGTTTGGTTAGATACTCCACATCTTCCACCATCGAGTCTGGTTGAACCACTAGAACTGGCCTGGCTTCACATCGTTCCAAACATCCATTGTTCTTTAACAAGCGGTTCCCGACATGCACTGGAAAATCTTGTTCCTTCCAGTCATTTTCAGATGAAAAAACATCACGAGCATGCACTCTCTATGCCGGACCCGATGCCATCACGATATTCCTCCAATTTTTCAGACCTCCTCCGAAGCATATTATTATAAATCTATTTTTAAATAATATAATCAATATAGGATATACTAATAAAGTTTAGTTTTTATTGAGTTATAATGTCCTTCATATGGACCAATTTATAGCTAAATCATTAGAATCATACCTAGTAATAGAGGTTAGGTAAGATCTCATAGAGCAACGATCCTCGTTGCTAGAAGATTAGGGAAGCATTGGTAAATTTCATGGGTCTTGGCCATGGACTTCAAATCTAAGAAAATGGATTGATAGGAGATAGATATCTTAAGGAGTGAGTTTATCATTTCTTCCCAAAGGTTTCTTCCTAGCCATTTTCTATTATAGGGAGGAAAGAGATAAAATCCTAAAAGGGATTTCTTGGTTTATGGGAAGAGTAGAAATCTTCTATACCCACTAGTTTGAAGGCTTTGTACTTGGAAATGCAAATCTATCCCTAGTATTATTATGAGTTAAGATGAATTGGTTACCCATTGAATTCTAAGAAATGGATACCTTCAAGGCAATAGACAACACTTTGGAAAAATTCCTTAATATATTAGAAACAACAAAAAGACATAGTCTAGGCTATTTATGCTTGGATATTGGTCATGATTGATATCAATAAACCTTTACTAGAATCAATAATTCTTAAGTATGGGGATAAGTTGTGGACCTAAACCATGGATTATGAAAATATATCTTTCAAATGTAGAAGATGTCATGAGGTGGGACATATTGAGAGATCATGCCCTAAGAAGAGTCCAACATAAACATATGTAGAAAATCATAAGGAAAACTTAAAAATGGATATAGATGAGGATGGTATTAAAATTCCAACAAGTAGGTCTAAATAGATGAAAGTAAATAAACAACGAAGACTAGTAAGGGTAGTGGAAGAAACACCAATTATTTTGAGGATTTAGCCTATGAAGAAAAAATATATCAAATCTTAGAGGATATGGTACAACATGATCAAAATATTAACAAGGAACTATGTAATTATCAAAACCTAATTTAGGAATAAACATTTTACTAAAACTAAAAAATGATATAGAAAATGTAGTGTTAGATATTAATACCTCTATTGTTAACAAGGAAATAACACAAAATGAGCACGATAAATCAAAATATTTCTTAGTAGAGCCAAGAGAATATATATCTAATGAAAATTAAAGTTGTGAAACAATATTGAGGAGTAGAATAATATGATCTACCTCTAATACTAGCAAGGAAAAAATAGGGAAACCTTCAAATTATCAAGAGAGATCTAAGGAAGCAAGAGCAAACATAGAGAAAGGAACACAATCTAAGTTTTTTAAATTTCTCTTTACCAAACAAAAATATGATACTGGTAATTCACAAGAGATTCCAGCAACCTCTAACTAGACATGATTAAAATATTATGAAACATAAGGGGTGCTAATACCCCCTCAAAGTAGAGGTCTATCAGGGACCTTTGTTTAAGTAATAAGCCTAATATTCTTTGTATCCAAGAAACTAAAATGGCAAAGAAAGAAGTTTCCAAAAATATGAAAGAGATATGGGCAAAAAGTGAATGGGATGCTATGGATTCAATGAGAGTGGTAGGGGGAATTTGAACATGTTGTAATCCAATTAGAACATCGTATGAAACCATTCATAAAACTAGGTATTGGATAGCCTCATTAGTCACATTCTATTTGCATATATTCATTTCATCATTATCAATGTATATGGGGGTACACCTTAGTTAGGCATATCAAAAGTATGGAGTGGGATTGAAGTATTTAAGATAAGTAAAGATGAAGAAATCCAATTCATGATCATAGGAGTCCAATTTTCTCACCAAGCCTGACTCCACCAAAGTCTCCCCCATTAACTTAATTTTATATCGGTCCTTCTTTCGACCCACCTTCATATTCTTATCCGAAAAACGTTTTTTAATTATTTTCTGTTGCAATCCCAACACCGTAGGAGTTTTGCAGTCCAAGGATGACTACATCAATGCCTGAGTAAAATAGGGCATAAATAAATTTGTACCACTTTCCAAAATAGTTTCCCTTATAGGGCTAGATCCAACCATGCCCCTTATACTCAGATCCAAAGCCCTTTGTTCTTCATTTAAACTCCCTAGATCTGATTCCTTAAATTCCCCCTCAAGAAGAGACATCTGATTCGGCCTTGTTATATTTGCATCAGGTAGCGACGTTTCAGGTATCTCCATGCACTGATCAAGATCATCTAATATTTAAAAATGGTTGAGTAGAGCATATGGCTGGCTATCCTTAAGGTCTTTGTTTGCCCTTGGTCCTCTGTTTTGGGATTTTACCATAACAAAACCTTCCTTATCCAGTCCCCCTTCCTTTATCGGGGCTTTTCATTTATCCAAACTTTTTTCAGACCGAGAGGGCCCAAGATTTAAAGCCACAGGTGGGACAAACTTAGGGCATTTTCTTTGCAGGTGGCCATATTCATGGTAAATCCGGCAACAAAATGGAAGAGATTCATAGTCAATTTTTTGAACCCATGTAGTTGATCCAAATTGTATTTCAATAGAATCTAGAATAGGATAATTTAAGTCAATTTCAACACAAATACGAGCAACATAGATTACATTTTTATCCATTGTCTATTGTGATGGTCCAACCGGCTTCCCAAGCAGAAGGGTAATCTTATGCAAGATATTAGTTCTCCAGAATTCCAATGGGAGCCATGGAAGCCGCACCCATACTGGAACCCGCGATGGCCGCTCATCTGATGGGTTGAAACCCACATGCCAATGTTTAAGAAAGAGTCCCACTTGGTTATAGAAAATAGGACCCCCTTTAAATGCTTTGTTATGATCTGCAATACAAGAGAAAACCACCATAAAATCGTTGTTATCACTCAGCATCACCTCCACATCGCCTTCAGGATTCCAAGTCTTCTTGACCCAAGCCTCCACAAAGGGGAGAGAAATTCATATGCCCAAAAATTTTCCAATAAGTGCATGTTTGGTTAAATACTCCACATCTTTCGCCACCGAGTCTGGTTGAACCACTAGAACTGGCCTGGCTTCACATCGTTCCAAACATCCATTGTTCTTTAACAAGCGGTTCCGGACATGCACTAGAAAATCCTATTCCTTCCAGTCATTTTCAGATGAAAAAACATCACGAGCATGCACTCTATGTTCCAGACCCGGTGCCATCACGATATTCCTCTAATTTTTCAGACCTCCTCCAGAATCATATTATTATAAATCTATTTTTAAATAATATAATCAATATAGGATATACTAATAAAGTTTAGTTTTTATTGAGTTATAATGTCCTTCATATGGACCAATTTATAGCTAAATCATTAGAATCATACCTAGTAATAGAGGTTAGGTAAGATCTCATAGTGCAACGATCCTCGTTGCTAGAAGATTAGGGAAGCATTGGTAAATTTCATGGGTCTTGGCCATGGACTTCAAATCTAAGAAAATGGATTGATAGGAGATAGATATCTTAAGGAGTGAGTTTATCATTTCTTCCCAAAGGTTTCTTCCTAGCCATTTTCTATTATAGGGAGGAAAGAGATAAAATCCTAAAAGGGGTTTCTTGGTTTATGGGAAGAGTAGAAATCTTCTATACCCACTAGTTTGAAGGCTTTGTACTTGGAAATGCAAATCTATCCCTAGTATTATTATGAGTTAAGATGAATTGGTTACCCATTGAATTCTAAGAAATGGATACCTTCAAGGCAATAGACAACACTTTGGAAAAATTCCTTAAGATATTAGAAACAACAAAAAGACATAGTCTAGGCTATTTATGCTTGGATATTGGTCATGATTCATATCAATAAACCTTTACTAGAATCAATAATTCTTAAGTATGGGGGTAATTTGTGGACCTAAACCATGGATTATGAAGATATATCTTTCAAATGTAGAAGATGTCATGAGGTGGGACATATTGAGAGATCATGCCCTAAGAAGAGTCCAACATAAACATATGTAGAAAATCATAAGGAAAACTTAAAAATGGATATAGATGAGAATGGTTTTAAAATTCCAACAAGTAGGTCTAAATAGATGAAAGTAAATAAAAAACGAAGACTAGTAAGGGTAGTGGAAGAAACACCAATTATTTTGAGGCTTTAGCCTATTAAGAAAAAAAATATCAAATCTTAGAGGATATGGTACAACATGATCAAAATATTAACAAGGAACTATGTAATTATCAAAACCTAATTTAGGAATAAAAATTTTACTAAAACTAAAAAATGATATATAAAATGTAGTGTTAGATATTAATACATCTATTGTTAACAAGGAAATAACACAAAATGAGCACGATAAATCAAAATATTTCTTAGTAGAGCCAAGAGAATATATATCTAATGAAAATTAAAGTTGTGAAAGAATATTGAGTAGAATAATATGATCTACCTCTGATACTAGCAAGGAAAAAATAGGGAAACCTTCAAATTATCAAGAGAGATCTAAGGAAGCAAGAGCAAACATAGAGAAAGGAACACAATCTAAGTTTTTTAAATTTCTCTTTACCAAACAACAATATGATACTCGTAATTCACAAGAGATTCCAGCAACCCCTAACTAGACATGATTAAAATATTATGAAACATAAGGGGTGCTAATACCCCCTCAAAGTAGAGGTCTATCAGGGACCTTTGTTTAAGTAATAAGCCTAATATTCTTTGTATCCAAGAAACTAAAATGGCAAAGAAAGAAGTTTCCAAAAATATGAAAGCGATATGGGCAAAAAGTGAATGGGATGCTATGGATTCAATGAGAGTGGTAGGGGGAATTTGAACATGTTGTAATCCAATTAGAACATCGTATGAAACCATTCATAAAACTAGGTATTGGATAGCCTCATTAGTCACATTCTATTTGCATATATTCATTTCATCATTATCAATGTATATTGGGGTACACCTTAGTTAGGCATATCAAAAGTATGGAGTGGGATTGAAGTATTTAAGATAAGTAAAGATGAATAAATCCAATTCATGATCATAGGAGTCCAATTTTCTCACCAAGCCTGACTCCACCAAAGTCTCCCCCATTAACTTAATTTTATCCTGGTCCTTCTTTCGACCCACATTCATATTCTTATCTGAAAAATGTTTTTTAATTATTTTATGTTGCAATCCCAACACCGTAGGAGTTTTGCAGTCCAAGGATGACTACATCAATGCCTGAGTAAAATAGGGCATAAATAAATTTGTACCACTTTCCAAAATAGTTTCCCTTATAGGGCTAGATCCAACCATGCCCCTTATACTCAGATCCAAAGCCCTTTGTTCTTCATTTAAACTCCCTAGATCTGATTCATTAAATTCCCCCTCAAGAAGAGACATCTGATTCGGCCTTGTTATATTTGCATCAGGTAGCGACGTTTCAGGTATCTCCATGCACTGATCAATATCATCTAATATTTCAAAATGGTTGAGTAGAGCATCTGGCTGGCTATCCTTAAGGTCTTTGTTTGCCCTTTGTCCTCTGTTTTGGGATTTTACCATAACAAAACCTTCCTTATCCAGTCCCCCTTCCTTTATCGGGGCTTTTCATTTATCCAAACATTTTCCAGACCGAGAGGGCCCAGGATTTAAAGCCACAGGTGGGACAAAATTAGGGCATTTTCTTTGCAGGTGGCCATATTCATGGTAAATCCCGCAACAAAATGGAAGAGATTCATAGTCAATTTTTTGAACCCATGTAGTTGATCCAAATTGTATTTCAATAGAATCTAGAATAGGATTATTTAAGTCAATTTCAACACAAATACGAGCAACATAGATTACATTTTTATCCATTGTCTATTGTGATGGTCCAACCGGCTTCCCAAGCAGAAGGGTAATCTTATGCAAGATATTAGTTCTGCAGAATTCCAACGGGAGCCATTGAAGCCGCACCCATAGTGGAACCTGCGATGGCCGCTCATCTGATGGGTTGAAACCCACATGCCAATGTTTAAGAAAGAGTCCCACTTGGTTATAGAAAATAGTACCCCATTTAAATGCTTTTTTACGATATGCAATACAAGAGAAAACCACCATAAAATCGTTGTTAGTACTTAGCATCACCTCCACATTGCCTTCAGGATTCCAAGTCTTCCTGACCCAAGCCTCCACAAAGGGGAGAGAAATTCATATGCCCAAAAATTTTCCAATAAGTGCATGTTTGGTTAGATACTCCACATCTTTCGCCACCGAGTCTGGTTGAACCACTAGAACTGGCCTGGCTTCACATCATTCCAAGCATCCATTTTTCTTTAACAAGCGGTTCTAGACATGCACTAGAAAATCCTGTTCCTTCCAGTCATTTTCAGATGAAAAAACATCACGAGCATGCACTCTCTATGCCGGACCCGGTGCCATCACGACATTCCTCTAATTTTTCATACCTCCTCCAGAAGCATATTATTATAAATCTATTTTTAAATAATATAATCAATATAGGACATACTAATAAAGTTTAGTTTTTATTGAGTTATAATGTCCTTCATATGGACCAATTTATAGCTAAATCATTAGAATCATACCTAGTAATAGAGGTTAGGTAAGATCTCATAGAGCAACGATCCTCGTTGCTAGAAGATTAGGGAAGCATTAATATCAATAAACCTTTACTAGAATCAATAATTCTTAAGTATGGGGGTAAGTTGTGGACCTAAACCATGGATTATGAAGATATATCTTTCAAATGTAGAAGATGTCATGAGGTGGGACATATTGAGAGATCATGCCCTAAGAAGAGTCCAACATAAACATATGTAGAAAATCATAAGGAAAACTTAAAAATGGATATAGATGAGGATGGTTTTAAAATTCCAACAAGTAGGTCTAAATAGATGAAAGTAAATAAACAACGAAGACTAGTAAGGGTATTGGAAGAAACACCAATTATTTTGAGGCTTTAGCCTATGAAGAAAAAATATATCAAATCTTAGAGGATATGGTACAACATGATCAAAATATTAACAAGGAACTATGTAATTATCAAAACCTAATTTAGGAATAAATTTTTTACTAAAACTAAAAAATGATATAGAAAATGTAGTGTTAGATATTAATACCTCTATTGTTAACAAGGAAATAACACAAAATGAGCACGATAAATCAAAATATTTCTTAGTAGAGCCAAGAGAATATATATCTAATGAAAATTAAAGTTGTGAAAGAATATTGAGGAATAGAATAATATGATCTACCTCCAATACTAGCAAGGAAAAAATAGGGAAACCTTCAAATTATCAAGTGAGATCTAAGGAAGCAAGAGCAAACATAGAGAAAGGAACACAATCTAAGTTTTTTAAATTTCTCTTTACCAAACAACAATATGATACCGGTAATTCACAAGAGATTCCAGCAACCCCTAACTAGACATGATTAAAATATTATGAAACATAAGGGGTGCTAATACCCCCTCAAAGTAGAGGTCTATCAGGGACCTTTGTTTAAGTAATAAGCCTAATATTCTTTGTATCCAAGAAACTAAAATGGCAAAGAAAGAAGTTTCCAAAAATATGAAAGCGATATGGGCAAAAAGTGAATGGGATGCTATGGATTCAATGAGAGTGGTAGGGGGAATTTGAACATGTTGTAATCCAATTAGAACATCGTATGAAACCATTCATAAAACTAGGTATTGGATAGCCTCATTAGTCACATTCTATTTGCATATATTCATTTCATCATTATCAATGTATATGGGGGTACACCTTAGTTAGGCATATCAAAAGTATGGAGTGGGATTGAAGCATTTAAGATAAGTAAAGATGAAGAAATCCAATTCATGATCATAGGAGTCCAATTTTCTCACCAAGCCTCACTCCACCAAAGTCTCCCCCATTAACTTAATTTTATCCTGGTCCTTCTTTCGACCCACCTTCATATTCTTATCTCGAAAAACGTTTTTTAATTATTTTCTGTTGCAATCCCAACACCGTAGCAGTTTTGCAGTCCAAGGATGACTACATCAATGCCTGAGTAAAATAGGGCATAAATAAATTTGTACCACTTTCCAAAATAGTTTCCCTTTTAGGTCTAGATCCAACCATGCCCCTTATACTCAGATCCAAAGCCCTTTGTTCTTCATTTAAACTCCCTAGATCTGATTCCTTAAATTCCCCCTCAAGAAGAGACATCTGATTCGGCCTTGTTATATTTGCATCAGGTAGCGAAATTTCAGGTATCTCCATGCACTGATCAAGATCATCTAATATTTCAAAATGGTTGAGTAGAAAATTTGGCTGGCTATCCTTAAGGTCTTTGTTTGCCCTTGGTCCTCTGTTTTGGGATTTTACCATAACAAAACCTTCCTTATCCAGTCCCCCTTCCTTTATCGGGGCTTTTCCTTTATCCAAAATTTTTCCAGACCGAGAGGGCCCAGGATTTAAAGCCACAGGTGGGACAAATTTAGGGCATTTTATTTGCAGGTGGCCATATTCATGGTAAATCCAGCAACAAAATGGAAGAGATTCATAGTCAATTTTTTGAACCCATGTAGTTGATCCAAATTGTATTTCAATAGAATCTAGAATAGGATTATTTAAGTCAATTTCAACACAAATACGAGCAACATAGATTACATTTTTATCCATTGTCTATTGTGATGGTCCAACCGGCTTCCCAAGCATAAGGGTAATCTTATGCAAGATATTAGTTCTCCAGAATTCCAATGGGAGCCATGGAAGCCGCACCCATACTGGAACCCGTGATGGTCGCTCATCTGATGGGTTGAAACCCACATGCCAATGTTTAAGAAAGAGTCCCATTTGGTTATAGAAAATAGGACCCCCTTTAAATGCTTTGTTACGATATGCAATACAAGAGAAAACCACCATAAAATCGTTGTTAGCACTCAGCATCACCTCCACATCGCCTTCAGGATTCCAAGTCTTCCTGACCCAAGCCTCCACAAAGGGGAGAGAAATTCATATGCCCAAAAATTTGCCAATAAGTGCATGTTTGGTTAGATACTCCACATCTTTCACCATCGAGTCTGGTTGAACCACTAGAACTGGTCTGGCTTCACATCGTTCCAAACATCCATTGTTCTTTAACAAGCGGTTCTAGACATGCACTAGAAAATCATGTTCCTTCCAGTCATTTTCAGATGAAAAAACATCACGAGCATGCACTCTCTATGCCGGACCCGGTGCCATCACGATATTCCTCTAATTTTTTTTGACCTCCTCCAGAAGCATATTATTATAAATCCATTTTTAAATAATATAATCAATATAGGATATACTAATAAAGTTTATTTTTTATTGAGTTATAATGTCCTTCATATGGACCAATTTATAGCTAAATCATTAGAATCATACCTAGTAATAGAGGTTAGGTAAGATCTCATAGAGCAACGATCCTCGTTGCTAGAAGATTAGGGAAGCATTGGTAAATTTCATGGGTCTTGGCCATGGACTTCAAATCTAAGAAAATGGATTGATAGGAGATAGATATCTTAAGGAGTGAGTTTATCATTTCTTCCCAAAGGTTTCTTCCTAGCCATTTTCTATTATAGGGAGGAAAGAGATAAAATCCTAAAAGGGGTTTCTTGGTTTATGGGAAGAGTAGAAATCTTCTATACCCACTAGTTTGAAGGCTTTGTACTTGGAAATACAAATCTATCCCTAGTATTATTATGAGTTAAGATGAATTGGTTACCCATTGAATTCTAAGAAATGGATACCTTCAAGGCAATAGACAACACTTTGGAAAAATTCCTTAAGATATTAGAAACAACAAAAAGACATAGTCTAGGCTATTTATGCTTGGATATTGGTCATGATTCATATCAATAAACCTTTACTAGAATCAATAATTCTTAAGTATGGGGGTAAGTTGTGGACCTAAACCATGGATTATGAAGATATATCTTTCAAATGTAGAAGATGTCATGAGGTGGGACATATTGAGAGATCATGCCCTAAGAAGAGTCCAACATAAACATATGTAGAAAATCATAAGGAAAACTTAAAAATGGATATAGATGAGGATGGTTTTAAAATTCCAACAAGTAGGTCTAAATAGATGAAAGTAAATAAACAACGAAGACTAGTAAGGGTAGTGGAAGAAACACCAATTATTTTGAGGCTTTAGCCTATGAAGAAAAAATATATCAAATCTTAGAGGATATGGTACAACATGATCAAAATATTAACAAGGAACTATGTAATTATCAAAACCTAATTTAGGAATAAATATTTTACTAAAACTAAAAAATGATATAGAAAATGTAGTGTTAGATATTAATACCTCTATTGTTAACAAGGAAATAACACAAAATGAGCATGATAAATCAAAATATTTCTTAGTAGAGCCAAGAGAATATATATCTAATGAAAATTAAAGTTGTGAAAGAATATTGAGGAGTAGAATAATATGATCTACCTCTGATACTAGCAAGGAAAAAATAGGGAAACCTTCAAATTATCAAGAGAGATCTAAGGAAGCAAGAGCAAACATAGAGAAAGGAACACAATCTAAGTTTTTTAAATTTCTCTTTACCAAACAACAATATGATACTGGTAATTCACAAGAGATTCCAGTAACCCCTAACTAGACATGATTAAAATATTATGAAACATAAGGGGTGCTAATACCCCCTCAAAGTAGAGGTCTATCAGGGACCTTTGTTTAAGTAATAAGCCTAATATTCTTTGTATCCAAGAAACTAAAATGGCAAAAAAGAAGTTTCCAAAAAAATGAAAGCGATATGGGCAAAAAGTGAATGGGATGCTATGGATTCAATGAGAGTGGTAGGGGGAATTTGAACATGTTGTAATCCAATTAGAACATCGTATGAAACCATTCATAAAACTAGGTATTGGATAGCCTCATTAGTCACATTCTATTTGCATATATTCATTTCATCATTATCAATGTATATGGGGGTACACCTTAGTTAGGCATATCAAAAGTATGGAGTGGGATTGAAGTATTTATGATAAGTAAAGATGAAGAAATCCAATTCATGATCATAGGAGTCCAATTTTCTCACCAAGCCTGACTCCACCAAAGTCTCCCCCATTAACTTAATTTTATCCTGGTCCTTCTTTCGACCCACCTTCATATTCTTATCCGAAAAACGTTTTTTAATTATTTTCTATTGCAATCCCAACACCGTAGGAGTTTTGCAGTCCAAGGATGACTACATCAATGCCTAAGTAAAATAGGGCATAAATAAATTTGTACCACTTTCCAAAATAGTTTCCCTTAAAGGGCTAGATCCAACCATGCCCCTTATACTCAGATCCAAAGCCCTTTGTTCTTCATTTAAACTCCCTAGATCTGATTCCTTAAATTCCACCTCAAGAAGAGACATCTGATTTGGCCTTGTTATATTTGCATCGGTGCAGCGACATTTCGGGTATCTCCATGCACTGATCAAGATCATCTAATATTTCAAAATGGTTGAGTAGAGCATCTGGCTGGCTATCCTTAAGGTCTTTGTTTGCCCTTCGTCCTCTATTTTGGGCTTTTACCAGAACAAAACCTTCCTTATCCAGTCCCCCTTCCTTTATCGGGGCTTTTCATTTATCCAAACTTTAAACCAGACCGAGAGGGCCAATGATTTAAAGCCACAGGTGGGACAAACTTAGGGCATTTTCTTTGCAGGTGGCCATATTCATGGTAAATCCGGCAACAAAATGGAAGAGCTTCATAGTCAATTTTTTGAACCCATGTAGTTGATCCAAATTGTATTTCAATAGAATCTAGAATAGGATTATTTAAGTCAATTTCAACACAAATACGAGCAACATAGATTACATTTTTATCTATTGTCTATTGTGATGGTCCAATCGGCTTCCCAAGCAGAAGGGTAATATTATGCAAGATATTAGTTCTCCAGAATTCCAACGGGAGCCATGGAAGCCGCACCCATACTGGAACCCGTGATGGCCGCTCATCTGATGGGTTGAAATCCACATGCCAATGTTTAAGAAAGAGTCCCACTTGGTTATAGAAAATAGGAACCCCTTTAAATGCTTTGTTACGATCTGCAATACAAGAGAAAACCACCATAAAATCATTGTTAGCACTCAGCATCACCTCCACATCGCCTTCAGGATTCCAAGTCTTCCTGACCCAAGCCTCCACAAAGGGAAGAGAAATTCATATGCCCAAAAATTTTCCAATAAGTGCATGTTTGGTTAGATACTCCACATCTTTCGCCACCGAGTCTGGTTGAACCACTAGAACTGGCTCGGCTTCACATCGTTCCAAACATCCATTGTTCTTTAACAAGCGGTTCTAGACATGCACTAGAAAATCATGTTCCTTCCAGTCATTTTCAGATGAAAAAACATCACGAGCATGCACTCTCTGTGTCGGACCCGGTGCCATCACAATATTCCTCTAATTTTTCAGACCTCCTCCAGAAGCATATTATTATAAATCTATTTTTAAATAATATAATCAATATAGTATACTAATAAAGTTTAGTTTTTATTGAGTTATAATGTCCTTCATATGGACCAATTTATAGCTAAATCATTAGAATCATACCTAGTCATAGAGGTTAGGTAAGATCTCATAGATCAACGATCCTCATTGCTAGAAGATTAGGGAAGCATTGGTAAATTTCATGGGTCTTGGCCATGGACTTCAAATCTAAGAAAATGGATTGATAGGAGATAGATATCTTAAGGAGTGAGTTTATCATTTCTTCCCAAAGGTTTCTTCCTAGCCATTTTCTATTATAGGGAGGAAAGAGATAAAATCCTAAAAGGGGTTTCTTGGTTTATGGGAAGAGTAGAAATCTTCTATACCCACTAGTTTGAAGGCTTTGTACTTGGAAATGCAAATCTATCCCTAGTATTATTATGAGTTAAGATGAATTGGTTACCCATTGAATTCTAAGAAATGGATACCTTCAAGGCAATAGACAACACTTTGGAAAAATTCCTTAAGATATTAGAAACAACAAAAAGACATAGTCTAGGCTATTTATGCTTGGATATTGGTCATGATTAATATCAATAAACCTTTACTAGAATCAATAATTCTTAAGTATGGGGGTAAGTTGTGGACCTAAACCATGGATTATGAAGATATATATTTCAAATGTAGAAGATGTCATGAGGTGGGACATATTGAGAGATCATGCCCTAAGAAGAGTCCAACATAAACATATGTGGAAAATCATAAGGAAAACTTAAAAATGGATATAGATGAGGATGGTTTTAAAATTCCAACAAGTAGGTCTAAATAGATGAAAGTAAATAAACAATGAAGACTAGTAAGGGTAGTGGAAGAAACACCAATTATTTTGAGGCTTTAGCCTATGAAGAAAAAATATATCAAATCTTAGAGGATATGGTACAACATGATCAAAATATTAACAAGGAACTATGTAATTATCAAAACCTAATTTAGGAATAAAATTTTTACTAAAACTAAAAAATGATATAGAAAATGTAGTGTTAGATATTAATACCTCTATTGTTAACAAGGAAATAACACAAAATGAGCACAATAAATCAAAATATTTCTTCGTAGTGCCAAGAGAATATATATCTAATGAAAATTAAAATTGTGAAAGAATATTGAGGAGTAGAATAATATGATCTACCTCTGTTACTACAAAGGAAAAAATAGGGAAACCTTCAAATTATCAAGAGAGATCTAAGGAAGCAAGAGCAAACATATAGAAAGGAATACAATCTAAGTTTTTTAAATTTCTCTTTACCAAACAACAATATGATACTGGTAATTCACAAGAGATTCCAGCAACCCCTAACTAGACATGATTAAAATATTATGAAACATAAGGGGTGCAAATACCCCCTCAAAGTAGAGGTCTATCAGGGACCTTTTTTTAAGTAATAAGCCTAATATTCTTTGTATCCAAGAAACTAAAATGGCAAAGAAAGAAAATTCCAAAAATATGAAAGCGATATGGGCAAAAAGTGAATGGGATGCTATGGATTCAATGAGAGTGGTAGGGGGAATTTGAACATGTTGTAATCCAATTAGAACATTGTATGAAACCATTCATAAAACTAGGTATCAGATAGCCTCATTAGTCACATTCTATTTGCATATATTCATTTCATCATTATCAATGTATATGGGAGTACACCTTAGTTAGGCATATCAAAAGTATGGAGTGGGATTGAAGTATTTAAGATAAGTAAAGATGAAGAAATCCAATTCATGATCATAGGAGTCCAATTTTCTCACCAAGCCTCACTCCACCAAAGTCTCCCCCATTAACTTAATTTTATCCTGGTCCTTCTTTCGACCCACCTTCATATTCTTATCCGAAAAACATTTTTTAATTATCTTCTCGTTGCAATCCCAACACCGTAGGAGTTTTGCGGTCCAAGGATGACTACATCAATGCCTGAGTAAAATAGGGCATAAATAAATTTGTACCACTTTCCAAAATAGTTTCCCTTATAGGGCTAGATCCAACCATGCCCCTTATACTAAGATCCAAAGCCCTTTGTTCTTCATTTAAACTCCCTAGATCTGATTCCTTAAATTCCCCCTCAAGAAGAGACATCTGATTCGGCCTTGTTATATTTGCATCAGGTAGCGATGTTTCAGGTATCTCCATGCACTGATCAAGATCATCTAATATTTCAAAATGGTTGAGTAGAGCATCTGGCTGGCTATCCTTAAGGTCTTTGTTTGCCCTTCATCCTCTGTTTTGGGATTTTACCATAACAAAACCTTCCTTATCCGGTCCCCCTTCCTTTATCGGGGCTTTTCATTTATCCAAACTTTTTCCAGACCGAGAGGGCCCAGGATTTAAAGCCATAGGTGGAACAAACTTAGGGCATTTTCTTTGCAGGTGGCCATATTCATGGTAAATCCCGCAACAAAATGGAAGAGATTCATAGTCAATTTTTTGAACCCATGTAGTTGATCCAAATTGTATTTCAATAGAATCTAGAATAGGATTATTTAAGTCAATTTCAACACAAATACGAGCAACATAGATTACATTTTTATCCATTGTCTATTGTGATGGTCCAACCGGCTTCCCAAGCAGAAGGGTAATCTTATGCAAGATATTAGTTCTCCAGAATTCCAACGGGAGCCATGGAAGCCGCACCCATACTGGAACCCGTGATGGCCACTCATCTGATGGGTTGAAACCCACATGCCAATGTTTAAGAAAGAGTCCCACTTGGTTATAAAAAATAGGACCCCCTTTAAATGCTTTGTTACGATCTGCAATACAAGAGAAAACCACCATAAAATCGTTGTTAGCACTCAGCATCACCTCCACATCGCCTTCAGGATTCCAAGTCTTCCTGACCCAAGCCTCCACAAAGGGGAGAGAAATTCATATGCCCAAAAATTTGCCAATAAGGGCATGTTTGGTTAGATACTCCACATCTTTCGCCATCGAGTTTGGTTGAACCACTAGAATTGGCCTGGCTTCACATCGTTCCAAACATCCATTGTTCTTTAACAAGCGGTTCTTGACATGCACTAGAAAATCCTGTTCCTTCTAGTTAATTTTAGATGAAAAAACATCATGAGCATGCACTCTCTCGTGCCGGACCCGGTGCCATCACAATATTCCTCTAATTTTTCAGACCTCCTCCAGAAGCATATTATTATAAATCCATTTTTAAATAATATAATCAATATAGGATATACTAATAAAGTTTAGTTTTTATTGAGTTATAATGTCCTTCATATGGACCAATTTATAGCTAAATCATTAGAATCATACCTAGTAATAGAGGTTAGGTAAGATCTCATAGAGCAACGATCCTCGTTGCTAGAAGATTAGGGAAGCATTGGTAAATTTCATGGGTCTTGGCCATGGACTTCAAATCTAAGAAAATGGATTGATAGGAGATAGATATCTTAAGGAGTGAGTTTATCATTTCTTCCCAAAGGTTTCTTCCTAGACATTTTCTATTATAGGGAGGAAAGAGATAAAATCCTAAAAGGGGTTTCTTGGTTTATGGGAAGAGTAGAAATATTCTATACCCACTAGTTTGAAGGCTTTGTACTTGGAAATGCAAATCTATCCCTAGTATTATTATGAGTTAAGATGAATTGGTTACCCATTGAATTCTAAGAAATGGATACCTTCAAGGCAATAGACAACACTTTGGAAAAATTCCTTAAGATATTAGAAACAACAAAAAGACATAGTCTAGGCTATTTATGCTTGGATATTGGTCATGATTAATATCAATAAACCTTTACTAGAATCAATAATTCTTAAGTATGGGGGTAAGTTGTGGACCTAAACCATGGATTATGAAGATATATCCTTCAAATGTAGAAGATGTCATGAGGTGGGACATATTGAGAGATCATGCCCTAAGAAGAGTCCAACATAAACATATGTAGAAAATCATAAGGAAAACTTAAAAATGGATATAGATGAGGATGGTTTTAAAATTCCAACAAGTAGGTCTAAATAGATGAAAGTAAATAAAAAACGAAGACTAGTAAGGGTAGTGGAAGAAACACCGATTATTTTGAGGCTTTAGCCTATGAAGAGAAAATATATCAAATCTTAGAGGATATGGTACAACATGATCAAAATATTAACAAGGAACTATGTAATTATCAAAACCTAATTTAGGAATAAACATTTTACTAAAACTAAAAAATGATATAGAAAATGTAGTGTTAGATATTAATAACTCTATTGTTAACAAGGAAATAACACAAAATGAGCACGATAAATCAAAATATTTCTTAGTAGAGCCAAGAGAATATATATCTAATGAAAATTAAAGTTGTGAAAGAATATTGAGGAGTAGAATAATATGATCTACCTCTGATACTAGCAAGGAAAAAATAGGGAAACCTTCAAATTATCAAGAGAGATCTAAGGAAGCAAGAGCAAACATAGAGAAAGGAACACAATCTAAGTTTTTTAAATTTCTCTTTACCAAACAACAATATGATACTGGTAATTCACAAGAGATTCCAGCAACCCCTAATTAGACATGATTAAAATATTATGAAACATAAGGGGGCTAATACCCCCTCAAAGTAGAGGTCTATCGAGGACCTTTGTTTAAGTAATAAGCCTAATATTCTTTGTATCCAAGAAACTAAAATGGCAAAGAAAGAAGTTTCCAAAAATATGAAAGCGATATGGGCAAAAATTGAATGGGATGCTATGGATTCAATGAGAGTGGTAGGGGGAATTTGAACATGTTGTAATCCAATTAGAACATCGTATGAAACCATTCATAAAACTAGTTATTGGATAGCCTCATTAGTCACATTCTATTTGCATATATTCATTTCATCATTATCAATGTATATGGGGGTACACCTTAGTTAGGCATATCAAAAGTATGGAGTGGGATTGAAGTATTTAAAGAGAGAAATTCATATGCCAAAAAATTTGACAATAAGTGCATGTTTGGTTAGATACTCCACATCTTTCGCCACCGAGTCTGGTTGAACCACTAGAACTGGCCTGGCTTCACATCGTTCCAAACATCCATTGTTCTTTAACAAGCGGTTCTAGACATGCACTAGAAAATCATGTTCCTTCCAGTCATTTTCAAATGAAAAAACATCATGAGCATGCACTCTCTGTGCCGGACCCGGTGCCATCACGATATTCCTCTAATTTTTCAGACCTCCTCCAGAAGCATATTATTATAAATCTATTTTTAAATGATATAATCAATATAGGATATACTAATAAAGTTTAGTTTTTATTGAGTTATAATGTCCTTCATATGAACCAATTTATAGCTAAATCATTAGAATCATACCTAGTAATAGAGGTTAGGTAAGATCTCATAGAGCAACGATCCTCGTTGCTAGAAGATTAGGGAAGCATTGGTAAATTTCATGGGTCTTGGCCATGGACTTCAAATCTAAGAAAATGGATTGATAGGGGATAGATATCTTAAGGAGTGAGTTTATCATTTCTTCCCAAAGGTTTCTTCCTAGCCATTTTCTATTATAGGGAGGAAAGAGATAAAATCCTAAAAGGGGTTTCTTGGTTTATGGGAAGAGTAGAAATCTTCTATACCCACTAGTTTGAAGGCTTTGTACTTGGAAATGCAAATATATCCCTAGTATTATTATGAGTTAAGATGAATTGTTTACCCATTGAATTCTAAGAAATGGATACCTTCAAGGCAATAGACAACACTTTGGAAAAATTCCTTAAGATATTAGAAACAACAAAAAGACATAGTCTACGCTATTTATGCTTGGATATTGGTCATGATTGATATCAATAAACCTTTACTAGAATCAATAATTCTTAAGTATGGGGGTAAGTTGTGGACCTAAACCATGGATTATGAAGATATATCTTTCAAATGTAGAAGATGTCATGAGGTGGGACATATTGAGAGATCATGCCCTAAGAAGAGTCCAACATAAACATATGTAGAAAATCATAAGGAAAACTTAAAAATGGATATAGATGAGGATGGTTTTAAAATTCCAACAAGTAGGTCTAAATGGATGAAAGTAAATAAACAACGAAGACTAGTAAGGGTAGTGGAAGAAACACCAATTATTTTGAGGCTTTAGCCTATGAAGAGAAAATATATCAAATCTTAGAGGATATGGTACAACATGATCAAAATTTTAACAAGGAACTATGTAATTATCAAAACCTAAATTAGGAATAAACATTTTACTAAAACTAAAAAATGATATAGAAAATGTAGTGTTAGATATTAATACCTCTATTGTTAACAAGGAAATAACACAAAATGAGCACGATAAATCAAAATATTTCTTAGTAGAGCCAAGAGAATATATATCTAATGAAAATTAAAGTTGTGAAAGAATATTGAGGAGTAGAATAATATGACCTACCTCCAATACTAGCAAGGAAAAAATAGGGAAACCTTCAAATTATCAAGAGAGATCTAAGGAAGCAAGAGCAAACATAGAGAAAGGAACACAATCTAAGTTTTTTAAATTTCTCTTTACCAAACAACAATATGATACTGGTAATTCACAAGAGATTCCAGCAACCCCTAACTAGACATGATTACAATATTATGAAACATAAGGGGGCTAATACCCCCTCAAAGTAGAGGTCTATCAGGGACCTTTGTTTAAGTAATAAGCCTAATATTCTTTGTATCCAAGAAACTAAAATGGAAAAGAAAGAAGTTTCCAAAAATATGAAAGCTATATGGGCAAAAAGTGAATGGGATGCTATGGATTCAATGAGAGTGGTAGGGGGAATTTGAACATGTTGTAATCCAATTAGAACATCGTATGAAACCATTCAAAAAACTAGGTATTGGATAGCCTCATTAGTCACATTCTATTTGCATATATTCATTTCATCATTATCAATGTATATGGGGGTACACCTTAGTTAGGCATATCAAAAGTATGGAGTGGGATTGAAGTATTTAAGGAGAGAAATTCATATGCCAAAAAAATTGCCAATAAGTGCATGTTTGGTTAGATACTCCACATCTTTCGCCACCGAGTCTGGTTGAACCACTAGAACTAGCCTGGCTTCACATCATTCCAAACATCCATTGTTCTTTAACAAGCGGTTCTAGACATGCACTAGAAAATCCTGTTCCTTCCAGTCATTTTCAGATGAAAAAACATCACGAGCATGCACTCTCTGTGCCGGACCCGATGCCATCACGATATTCCTCTAATTTTTCAGACCTCCTCCAGAAGCATATTATTATAAATCTATTTTTAAATAATATAATCAATATAGGATATACTAATAAAGTTTAGTTTTTATTGAGTTATAATGTCCTTCATATGAACCAATTTATAGCTAAATCATTAGAATCATACCTAGCAATAGAGGTTAGGTAAGATCTCATAGAGCAATGATCCTCGTTGCTAGAAGATTAGGGAAGCATTGGTAAATTTCATGGGTCTTGGTCATGGACTTCAAATCTAAGAAAATGGATTGATAGGAGATAGATATCTTAAGGAGTGAGTTTATCATTTCTTCCCAAAGGTTTCTTCCTAGCCATTTTCTATTATAGGGAGGAAAGAGATAAAATCCTAAAAGGGATTTCTTGGTTTATGGGAAGAGTAGAAATCTTCTATACCCACTAGTTTGAAGGCTTTGTACTTGGAAATGCAAATCTATCCCTAGTATTATTATGAGTTAAGATGAATTGGTTACCCATTGAATTCTAAGAAATGGATACCTTCAAGGCAATAGACAACACTTTGGAAAAATTCCTTAAGATATTAGAAACAACAAAAAGACATAGTCTAGGCTATTTATGCTTGGATATTGGTCATGATTGATATCAATAAACCTTTACTAGAATCAATAATTCTTAAGTATGGGGGTAAGTTGTGGACCTAAACCATGGATTATGAAGATATATCTTTCAAATGTAGAAGATGTCATGAGGTGGGACATATTGAGAGATCATGCCCTAAGAAGAGTCCAACATAAACATATGTAGAAAATCATAAGGAAAACTTAAAAATGGATATAGATGAGGATGGTTTTAAAATTCCAACAAGTAGGTCTAAATGGATGAAAGTAAATAAACAACGAAGACTAGTAAGGGTAGTGGAAGAAACACCAATTATTTTGAGGCTTTAGCCTATGAAGAAAAAATATATCAAATCTTAGAGGATATGGTACAACATGATCAAAATATTAACAAGGAACTATGTAATTATCAAAACCTAATTTAGGAATAAACATTTTACTAAAACTAAAAAATGATATAGAAAATGTAGTGTTAGATATTAATACCTCTATTGTTAACAAGGAAATAACACAAAATGAGCACGATAAATCAAAATATTTCTTAGTAGAGCCAAGAGAATATATATCTAATGAAAATTAAAGTTGTGAAAGAATATTGAGGAGTAGAATAATATGATCTACCTCTGATACTAGCAAGGAAAAAATAGGGAAACCTTCAAATTATCAAGAGAGATCTAAGGAAGCAAGAGCAAACATAGAGAAAGGAACACAATCTAAGTTTTTTAAATTTCTCTTTACCAAACAACAATATGATACTGGTAATTCACAAGAGATTTCAGCAACCCCTAACTAGACATGATTAAAATATTATGAAACATAAGGGGTGCTAATACCCCCTCAAAGTAGAGGTCTATCAGGGACCTTTGTTTAAGTAATAAGCCTAATATTCTTTGTATCCAAGAAACTAAAATGGCAAAGAAAGAAGTTTCCAAAAATATGAAAGCGATATGGGCAAAAAGTGAATGGGATGCTATGGATTCAATGAGAGTGGTAGGGGGAATTTGAACATGTTGTAATCCAATTAGAACATTGTATGAAACCATTCATAAAACTAGGTATTGGATAGCCTCATTATTCACATTCTATTTGCATATATTCATTTCATCATTATCAATGTATATGGGGGTACACCTTAGTTAGGCATATCAAAAGTATGGAGTGGGATTGAAGTATTTAAGATAAGTAAAGATGAAGAAATCCAATTCATGATCATAGGAGTCCAATTTTCTCACCAAGCCTGACTCCACCAAAGTCTCCCCCATTAACTTAATTTTATCCTGGTCCTTCTTTCGACCCACCTTCATATTCTTATCCGAAAAACATTTTTTAATTATTTTCTGTTGCAATCCCAACACCGTAGGAGTTTTGCAGTCCAAGGATGACTACATCAATGCCTGAGTAAAATAGGGCATAAATAAATTTGTACCACTTTCCAAAATAGTTTCCCTTATAGGTCTAGATCCAACCATGCCCCTTATACTCAGATCCAAAGCCCTTTGTTCTTCATTTAAACTCCCTAGATCTGATTCCTTAAATTCCACCTCAAGAAGAGACATCTGATTTGGCCTTGTTATATTTGCATCAGGTAGGGACGTTTCGGGTATCTCCATGCACTGATCAAGATCATATAATATTTCAAAATGGTTGAGTAGAGCATCTGGTCGGCTATCCTTAAGGTCTTTGTTTGCCCTTCGTCCTCTCGTTTTGGGCTTTTACCAGAACAAAACCTTCCTTATCCAGTCCCCATTCCTTTATCGGGGCTTTTCATTTATCCAAACTTTTTCCAGACCGAGAGGGTCCAGGATTTAAAGCCACAGGTGGGACAAACTTAGGGCATTTTCTTTGTAGGTGGCCATATTCATGGTAAATCCCGCAACAAAATGGAAGAGATTCATAGTCAATTTTTTGAACCCATGTAGTTGATCCAAATTGTATTTCTATAGAATCTAGAATAGGATTATTTAAGTCAATTTCAACACAAATACGAGCAACATAGATTACATTTTTATCTATTGTCTATTGTGATGGTCCAACCGGCTTCCCAAGCAGAAGGGTAATATTATGCAAGATATTAGTTCTCCAGAATTCCAACGGGAGCCATGGAAGCCACACCCATACTGGAACCCGTGATGGCCGCTCATCTGATGGGTTGAAACCCACATGCCAATGTTTAAGAAAGAGTCCCACTTGGTTATAGAAAATAGGAACCCCTTTAAATGCTTTGTTACGATCTGCAATACAAGAGAAAACCACCATAAAATCGTTGTTAGCACTCAGCATCACCTCCACATCGCCTTCAGGATTCCAAGTCTTCCTGACCCAAGCCTCCACAAAGGGAAGAGAAATTCATATGCCAAAAAATTTGCCAATAAGTGCATGTTTGGTTAGATACTCCACATCTTTCGCCACTGAGTCTGGTTGAACCACTAGAACTGGCCTGGCTTCACATCGTTCCAAACATCCATTGTTCTTTAACAAGCGGTTCTAGACATGCACTAGAAAATCCTGTTCCTTCCAGTAATTTTTAGATGAAAAAACATCACGAGCATGCACTCTCTGTGCCGGACCCGGTGCCATCACAATATTCCTCTAATTTTTCAGACCTCCTCCAGAAGCATATTATTATAAATCTATTTTTAAATAATATAATCAATATAGGTATACTAATAAAGTTTAGTTTTTATTGAGTTATAATGTCCTTCATATGGACCAATTTATAGCTAAATCATTAGAATCATACCTAGTCATAGAGGTTAGGTAAGATCTCATAGATCAACAATCCTCATTGCTAGAATATTAGGGAAGCATTGGTAAATTTCATGGGTCTTGGCCATGGACTTCAAATCTAAGAAAATGGATTGATAGGAGATAGATATCTTAAGGAGTGAGTTTATCATTTCTTCCCAAAGGTTTCTTCCTAGCCATTTTCTATTATAGGGAGGAAAGAGATAAAATCCTAAAAGGGGTTTCTTGGTTTATGGGAAGAGTAGAAATCTTCTATACCCACTAGTTTGAAGGCTTTGTACTTGGAAATGCAAATCTATCCCTAGTATTATTATGTGTTAATATGAATTGGTTACCCATTGAATTCTAAGAAATGGATACCTTCAAGGAAATAGACAACACTTTGGAAAAATTCCTTAAGATATTAGAAACAACAAAAAGACATAGTCTAGGCTATTTATGCTTGGATATTGGTCATGATTAATATCAATAAACCTTTACTAGAATCAATAATTCTTAAGTATGGGGGTAAGTTGTGGACCTAAACCATGGATTATGAAGATATATCTTTCAAATGTAGAAGATGTCATGAGGTGGGACATATTGAGAGATCATGCCCTAAGAAGAGTCCAACATAAACATATGTAGAAAATCATAAGGAAAACTTAAAAATGGATATAGATGAGGATGGTTTTAAAATTCCAACAAGTAGGTCTAAATAGATGAAAGTAAATAAACAACGAAGACTAGTAAGGGTAGTGGAAGAAACACCAATTATTTTGAGGCTTTAGCCTATGAAGAAAAAATATATCAAATCTTAGAGGATATGGTACAACATGATCAAAATATTAAAAAGGAACTATGTAATTATCAAAACCTAATTTAGGAATAAAATTTTTACTAAAACTAAAAAATGATATAGAAAATGTAGTGTTAGATATTAATACCTCTATTGTTAACAAGGAAATAACACAAAATGAGCACGATAAATCAAAATATTTCTTAGTAGAGCCAAGAGAATATATATCTAATGAAAATTAAAATTGTGAAAGAATATTGAGGAGTAGAATAATATGATCTACCTCTGATACTAGCAAGGAAAAAATAGGGAAACCTTCAAATTATCAAGAGAGATCTAAGGAAGCAAGAGCAAACATAGAGAAAGGAACACAATCTAAGTTTTTTAAATTTCTCTTTACCAAACAACAATATGATACTCGTAATTCACAAGAGATTCCAGCAACCCCTAACTAGACATGATTAAAATATTATGAAACATAAGGGGTGCTAATACCCCCTCAAAGTAGAGGTCTATCAGGGACCTTTGTTTAAGTAATAAGCCTAATATTCTTTGTATCCAAGAAACTAAAATGGCAAAGAAAGAAGTTTCCAAAAATATGAAAGCGATATGGGCAAAAAGTGAATGGGATGCTATGGATTCAATGAGAGTGGTAGGGGGAATTTGAACAAGTTGTAATCCAATTAGAACATCGTATGAAACCATTCATAAAACTAGGTATTGGATAGCCTCATTAGTCACATTCTATTTGCATATATTCATTTCATCATTATCAATGTATATGGGGGTACACCTTAGTTAGGCATATCAAAAGTATGGAGTGGGATTGAAGTATTTAAGATAAGTAAAGATGAAGAAATCCAATTCATGATCATAGGAGTCCAATTTTCTCACCAAGCCTCACTCCACCAAAGTCTCCCCCATTAACTTAATTTTATCCTGGTCCTTCTTTCGACCCACCTTCATATTCTTATCTCGAAAAACGTTTTTTAATTATTTTCTGTTGCAATCCCAACACCGTAGGAGTTTTGCAGTGCAAGGATGACTACATCAATGCCTGAGTAAAATAGGGCATAAATAAATTTGTACCACTTTCCAAAATAGTTTCCCTTTTAGGGCTAGATCCAACCATGCCCCTTATACTCAGATCCAAAGCCCTTTGTTCTTCATTTAAACTCCCTAGATCTGATTCCATAAATTCCACATCAAGAAGAGACATCTGATTCATCCTTGTTATATTTGCATCAGGTAGTGACGTTTCAGGTATCTCCATGCACTGATCAAGATCATATAATATTTCAAAATGGTTGAGTAGAGCATCTGGCTGGCTATCCTTAAGGTCTTTGTTTGCCCTTCGTCCTCTTGTTTTGGGCTTTTACCAGAACAAAACCTTCCTTATCCAGTCCCCCTTCCTTTATCGGGGCTTTTCCTTTATCCAAACTTTTTCCAGATCAAGAGGGCCCAGGATTTAAAGCCACAGGTGTGACAAACTTAGGGCATTTTATTTGCAGGTGGCCATATTCATGGTAAATCCGGCAACAAAATGGAAGAGATTCATAGTCAATTTTTTGAACCCATGTAGTTGATCCAAATTGTATTTCAATAGAATCTAGAATAGGATTATTTATGTGAATTTCAACACAAATACAAGCAACATAGATTACATGTTTATCCATTGTCTATTGTGATGGTCCAACCGGCTTCCCAAGCAGAAGGGTAATCTTATGCAAGATATTAGTTCTCCAGAATTCCAACGGGAGCCATGGAAGCCGGACCCATACTTAAACCCATGATGGACGCTCATCTGATGGGTTGAAACACACATGCCAATGTTTAAGAAAGAGTCCCACTTGGTTATAGAAAATAGGACCCCCTTTAAATGCTTTGTTACGATCTGCAATACAAGAGAAAACCACCATAAAATCGTTGTTAGCACTCAGCATCACCTCCACATTGCCTTCAGGATTCCAAGTCTTCCTGACCCAAGCCTCCACAAAGGGGAGAGAAATTCATATGCCCAAAAATTTGCCAATAAGTGCATGTTTGGTTAGATACTCCACATCTTTCGCCACCGAGTCTGGTTGAACCACTAGAACTGGCCTGGCTTCACATCGTTCCAAACATCCATTGTTCTTTAACAAGCAGTTCTAGACATGCACTAGAAAATCCTGTTCCTTCCAGTCATTTTCAGATGAAAAAACATCACGAGCATGCACTCTCTATGCCAGAAACGGTGCCATCATGATATTCCTCTAATTTTTCAGACCTCCTCCAGAAGCATATTATTATAAATCTATTTTTAAATAATATAATCAATATAGGATATACTAATAAAGTTTAGTTTTTATTGAGTTATAATGTCCTTCATATGGACCAATTTATAGCTAAATCATTAGAATCATACCTAGTAATAGAGGTTAGGTAAGATCTCATAGAGCAATGATCCTCGTTGCTAGAATATTAGGGAAGCATTGGTAAATTTCATGGGTCTTGGCCATGGACTTCAAATCTAAGAAAATGGATTGATAGGAGATAGATATCTTAAGGAGTGAGTTTATCATTTCTTCCCAAAGGTTTCTTCCTAGCCATTTTCTATTATAGGGAGGAAAGAGATAAAATCCTAAAAGGGGTTTCTTGGTTTATGGGAAGAGTAGAAATCTTCTATACCCACTATTTTGAAGGCTTTGTACTTGGAAATGCAAATCTATCCCTAGTATTATTATGAGTTAAGATGAATTGGTTACCCATTGAATTCTAAGAAATGGATACCTTCAAGGCAATAGACAACACTTTGGAAAAATTTCTTAAGATATTAGAAATAACAAATAGACAGAGTCTAGTCTATTTATGCTTGGATATTGGTCATGATTGATATCAATAAACCTTTACTAGAATCAATCATTCTTAAGTATGGGGGTAAGTTGTGGACCCAAACCATGGATTATGAAAATATATCTTTCAAATGTAGATGTCATGAGGTGGGACATATTGAGAGATCATGCCCTAAGAAGAGTCCAACATAAACATATGTAGAAAATCATAAGGAAAACTTAAAAATGGATATAGATGAGGATGGTTTTAAAATTCCAACAAGTAGGTCTAAATAGATGAAAGTAAATAAACAACGAAGACTAGTAAGGGTAGTGGAAGAAACACCAATTATTTTGAGGCTTTAGCCTATGAAGAAAAAATATATCAAATCTTAGAGGATATGGTACAACATGATCAAAATATTAACAAGGAACTATGTAATTATCAAAACCTAATTTAGGAATAAACATTTTACTAAAACTAAAAAATGATATAGAAAATGTAGTGTTAGATATTAATACCTCTATTGTTAACAAGGAAATAACACAAAATGAGCACGATAAATATTTCTTAGTAGAGCCAAGAGAATATATATGTAATGAAAATTAAAGTTGTGAAAGAATATTGAGGAGTAGAATAATATGATCTACCTCTGATACTAGCAAGGAAAAAATAGGGAAACCTTCAAATTATCAAGTGAGATCTAAGGAAGCAAGAGCAAACATAGAGAAAGGACCACAATCTAAGTTGTTTGAATTTCTCTTTACCAAACAACAATATGATACTCGTAATTCACAAGAGATTCCAGCAACCCCTAACTAGACATGATTAAAATATTATGAAACATAAGGGGTGCTAATACCCCCTCAAAGTAGAGGTCTATCAGGGACCTTTGTTTAAGTAATAAGCCTAATATTCTTTGTATCCAAGAAACTAAAATGGCAAAGAAAGAAGTTTCCAAAAATATGAAAGCGATATGGGCAAAAAGTGAATGGGATGCTATGGATTCAATGAGAGTGGTAGGGGGAATTTGAACATGTTGTAATCCAATTAGAACATCGTATGAAACCATTCATAAAACTAGGTATTGGATAGCCTCATTAGTCACATTCTATTTGCATATATTCATTTCATCATTATCAATGTATATGGGGGTACACCTTAGTTAGGCATATCAAAATTATGGAGTGGGATTGAAGTATTTAAGATAAGTAAAGATGAAGAAATCCAATTCATGATCATAGGAGTCCAATTTTCTCACCAAGCCTGACTCCACAAAAGTCTCCCCCATTAACTTAATTTTATCCTGGTCCTTCTTTCGACCCACCTTCATATTCTTATCCGAAAAACATTTTTTAATTATTTTCGGTTGCAATCCCAACACCGTAGGAGTTTTTGCGATCCAAGGATGGCTACATCAATGCCCGAGTAAAATAGGGCATAAATAAATTTGTACCACTTTCCAAAATAGTTTCCCTTTTAGGTCTAGATCCAACCATGCCCCTTATACTCAGATCCAAAGCCCTTTGTTCTTCATTTAAACTCCCTAGATCTGATTCCTTAAATTCCCCCTCAAGAAGAGACATCTGATTCGGCCTTGTTATATTTGCATCAGGTAGCGACATTTCAGGTATCTCCATGCACTGATCAAGATCATCTAATATTTCAAAATGGTTGAGTAGAGAATCTGGCTGGCTATCCTTAAGGTCTTTGTTTGCCCTTGGTCCTCTGTTTTGGGATTTTACCATAACAAAACCTTCCTTATCCAGTCCCCCTTCCTTTATCGGGGCTTTTCCTTTATCCAAACTTTTTCCAGACTGAGAGGGCCCAGGATTTAAAGCCACAGGTGGGACAAATTTAGGGCATTTTCTTTGCAGGTGGCCATATTCATGGTAAATCCCGCAACAAAATGGAAGAGATTCATAGTCAATTTTTTGAACCCATGTAGTTGATCCAAATTGTATTTCAATAGAATCTAGAATAGGATTATTTAAGTCAATTTCAACAAAAATACGAGCAACATAGATTACATTTTTATCCATTGTCTATTGTGATAGTCCAACCGGCTTCCCAAGCAGAAGGGTAATCTTATGCAAGATATTAGTTCTCCAGAATTCCAACGGGAGCCATGGAATCCGCAACCATACTGGAACCCGTGATGGCCGCTCATCTGATGGGTTGAAACCCACATGCCAATGTTTAAGAAAGAGTCCCATTTGGTTATAGAAAATAGGACCCCCTTTAAATGCTTTGTTACGATATGCAATACAAGAGAAAACCACCATAAAATCGTTGTTAGCACTCAGCATCACCTCCACATCACCTTCAGGATTCCAAGTCTTCCTGACCCAAGCCTCCACAAATGGGAGAGAAATTCATATGCCCAAAAATTTGCCAATAAGTGCATGTTTGGTTAGATACTCCACATATTTCGCCATCGAGTCTGGTTGAACCACTAGAACTGGTCTGGCTTCACATCGTTCCAAACATCCATTGTTCTTTAACAAGTGGTTCTAGACATGCACTAGAAAATCCTGTTCCTTCCAGTCATTTTCAGATGAAAAAACATCACGAGCATGCACTCTCTATGCCGGACCCGGTGCCATCACGATATTCCTCTAATTTTTTAGACCTCCTCCAGAAGCATATTATTATAAATCTATTTTTAAATAATATAATCAATATAGGATATACTAATAAAGTTTAGTTTTTATTGAGTTATAATGTCCTTCATATGGACCAATTTATAGCTAAATCATTAGAATCATACCTAGTAATAGAGGTTAGGTAAGATCTCATAGAGCAACGATCCTCGTTGCTAGAAGATTAGGGAAGCATTGGTAAATTTCATGGGTCTTGGCCATGGACTTCAAATCTAAGAAAATGGATTGATAGGAGATAGATATCTTAAGGAGTGAGTTTATCATTTCTTCCCAAAGGTTTCTTCCTAGCCATTTTCTATTATAGGGAGGAAAGAGATAAAATCCTAAAAGGGGTTTCTTGGTTTATGGGAAGAGTAGAAATCTTCTATACCCACTAGTTTGAAGGCTTTGTACTTGGAAATGCAAATCTATCCCTAGTATTATTATGAGTTAAGATGAATTGGTTACCCATTGAATTCTAAGAAATGGATACCTTCAAGGCAATAGACAACACTTTGGAAAAATTCCTTAAGATATTAGAAACAACAAAAAGACATAGTCTACGCTATTTATGCTTGGATATTGGTCATGATTGATATCAATAAACCTTTACTAGAATCAATAATTCTTAAGTATGGGGGTAAGTTGTGGACCTAAACCATGGATTATGAAGATATATCTTTCAAATGTAGAAGATGTCATGAGGTGGGACATATTGAGAGATCATGCCCTAAGAAGAGTCCAACATAAACATATGTAGAAAATCATAAGGAAAACTTAAAAATGGATATAGATGAGGATGGTTTTAAAATTCCAACAAGTAGGTCTAAATAGATGAAAGTAAATAAATAACGAAGACTAGTAAGGGTAGTGGAAGAAACACCAATTATTTTGAGGCTTTAGCCTATGAAGAAAAAATATATCAAATCTTAGAGGATATGGTACAACATGATCAAAATATTAACAAGTAACTATGTAATTATCAAAACCTAATTTAGGAATAAACATTTTACTAAAACTAAAAAATGATATAGAAAATGTAGTGTTAGATATTAATACCTCTATTGTTAACAAGGAAATAACACAAAATGAGCACGATAAATCAAAATATTTCTTAGTAGAGCCAAGAGAATATATATCTAATGAAAATTAAAGTTGTGAAAGAATATTGAGGAGTAGAATAATATGATCTACCTCTGATACTAGCAAGGAAAAAATAGGGAAACATTCAAATTATCAAGAGAGATCTAAGGAAGCAAGAGCAAACATAGAGAAAGGAACACAATCTAAGTTTTTTAAACTTCTCTTTACCAAACAACAAAATGATACTCGGTAATTCACAAGAGATTCCAAAGCAACCCCTAACTAGACATGATTAAAATATTATGAAACATAAGGGGTGCTAATACCCCCTCAAAGTAGAGGTCTATCAGGGACCTTTGTTTAAGTAATAAGCCTAATATTCTTTGTATCCAAGAAACTAAAATGGCAAAGAAAGAAGTTTCCAAAAATATGAAAGCGATATGGGCAAAAAGTGAATGGGATCTATGGATTCAATGAGAGTGGTAGGGGGAATTTTAACATGTTGTAATCCAATTAGAATATCGTATGAAACCATTCATAAAACTAAGTATTGGATAGCCTCATTAGTCACATTCTATTTGCATATATTCATTTCATCATTATCAATGTATATGGGGGTACACCTTAGTTAGGCATATCAAAAGTATGGAGTGGGATTGAAGTATTTAAGATAAGTAAATATGAAGAAATCCAATTCATGATCATAGGAGTCCAATTTTCTCACCAAGCCTGACTCCACCAAAGTCTCCCCCATTAACTTAATTTTATCCTGGTCCTTCTTTCGACCCACCTTCATATTCTTATCTGAAAAACGTTTTTTAATTATTTTCGGTTGCAATCCCAACACCGTAGGAGTTTTGCAGTCCAAGGATGACTACATCAATGCCTGAGTAAAATAGGGCATAAATAAATTTGTACCACTTTCCAAAATAGTTTCCCTTATAGGGCTAGATCCAACCATGCCCCTTATACTCAGATCCAAAGCCCTTTGTTCTTCATTTAAACTCCCTAGATCTGATTCCTTAAATTCCACCTCAAGAAGAGACATCTGATTTGGCCTTGTTATATTTGCATCAGGTAGCGACGTTTCAGGTATCTCCATGCACTGATCAAGATCATCTAATATTTCAAAATGGTTGAGTAGAGCATCCGGTTGGCTATCCTTAAGGTCTTTGTTTGCCCTTCGTCCTCTGTTTTGGGCTTTTACCAGAACAAAACCTTCCTTATCTAGTCCCCCTTCCTTTATCGGGGCTTTTCATTTATCGAAACTTTTTCCAGATCGAGAGGGCCCAGGATTTAAAGCCACAGGTGGGACAAACTTAGGGCATTTTCTTTGCAGGTGGCCATATTCATGGTAAATCCCGCAACAAAATGGAAGAGATTCATAGTCAATTTTTTGAACCCATGTAGTTGATCCAAATTGTATTTCAATAGAATCTAGAATAGGATTATTTAAGTCAATTTCAACACAAATACGAGCAACATAGATTACATTTTTATCTATTGTCTATTGTGATGGTCCAACCGGCTTCCCAAGCAGAAGGGTAATATTATGCAAGATATTAGTTCTCCAGAATTCCAACGAGATCCATGGAAGCCGCACCCATACTGGAACCCGTGATGGCCGCTCATCTGATGGGTTGAAATCCACATGCCAATGTTTAAGAAAGAGTCCCACTTGGTTATAGAAAATAGGAACCCCTTTAAATGCTTTGTTACGATCTGCAATACAAGAGAAAACCACCATAAAATCGTTGTTAGCACTCAGCATCACCTCCACATTGCCTTCAGGATTCCAAGTCTTCCTGACCCAAGCCTCCACAAAGGGAAGAGAAATTCATATGCCCAAAAATTTGCCAATAAGTGCATGTTTGGTTAGATACTCCACATCTTTCGCCATCGATTCTGGTTGAACCACTAGAACTGGCCTGGCTTCACATCGTTCCAAACATCCATTGTTCTTTAACAAGCGGTTCTAGACATGCACTAGAAAATCCTGTTCCTTCCAGTCATTTTCAGATGAAAAAACATCACGAGCATGCACTCTCTGTGCCGGACCCGGTGCCATCACAATATTCCTCTAATTTTTCAGACCTCCTCCAGAAGCATATTATTATAAATCTATTTTTAAATAATATAATCAATATAGGTATACTAATAAAGTTTAGTTTTTATTGAGTTATAATGTCCTTCATATGGACCAATTTATAGCTCAATCATTAGAATCATACCTAGTCATAGAGGTTAGGTAAGATCTCATAGATCAACGATCCTCATTGCTAGAATATTAGGGAAGCATTGGTAAATTTCATGGGTCTTGGCCATGGACTTCAAATCTAAGAAAATGGATTGATAGGAGATAGATATCTTAAGGAGTGAGTTTATCATTTCTTCCCAAAGGTTTCTTCCTAGCCATTTTCTATTATAGGGAGGAAAGAGATAAAATCTTAAAAGGGGTTTCTTGGTTTATGGGAAGAGTAGAAATCTTCTATACCCACTAGTTTGAAGGCTTTGTACTTGGAAATGCAAATCTATCCCTAGTATTATTATGAGTTAAGATGAATTGGTTACCCATTGAATTCTAAGAAATGGATACCTTCAAGGCAATAGACAACACTTTGGAAAAATTCCTTAAGATATTAGAAACAACAAAAAGACATAGTCTACGCTATTTATGCTTGGATATTGGTCATGATTGATATCAATAAACCTTTACTAGAATCAATAATTCTTAAGTATGGGGGTAAGTTGTGGACCTAAACCATGGATTATGAAGATATATCTTTCAAATGTAGAAGATGTCATGAGGTGGGACATATTGAGAGATCATGCCCTAAGAAGAGTCCAACATAAACATATGTAGAAAATCATAAGGAAAACTTAAAAATGGATATAGATGAGGATGGTTTTAAAATTCCAACAAGTAGGTCTAAATAGATGAAAGTAAATAAACAACGAAGACTAGTAAGGGTAGTGGAAGAAACACCAATTATTTTGAGGCTTTAGCCTATGAAGAAAAAATATATCAAATCTTAGAGGATATGGTACAACATGATCAAAATATTAACAAGGAACTATGTAATTATCAAAACCTAATTTAGGAATAAAATTTTTACTAAAACTAAAAAATGATATAGAAAATGTAGTGTTAGATATTAATACCTCTATTGTTAACAAGGAAATAACACAAAATGAGCACGATAAATCAAAATATTTCTTAGTAGAGCCAAGAGAATATATATCTAATGAAAATTAAAATTGTGAAATAATATTGAGGAGTAGAATAATATGATCTACCTCTGATACTAGCAAGGAAAAAATAGGGAAACCTTCAAATTATCAAGAGAGATCTAAGGAAGCAAGAGCAAACATAGAGAAAGGAAAACAATCTAAGTTTTTTAAATTTCTCTTTACCAAACAACAATATGATACTGGTAATTCACAAGAGATTCCAGCAACCCCTAACTAGACATGATTAAAATATTATGAAACATAAGGGGTGCTAATACCCCCTCAAAGTAGAGGTCTATCAGGGACCTTTGTTTAAGTAATAAGCCTAATATTCTTTGTATCCAAGAAACTAAAATGGCAAAGAAAGAAGTTTCCAAAAATATGAAAGCGATATGGGCAAAAAGTGAATGGGATGCTATGGATTCAATGAGAGTGGTAGGGGGAATTTGAACATGTTGTAATCCAATTAGAACATCGTATGAAAACATTCATAAAACTAGGTATTGGATAGCCTCATTAGTCACATTCTATTTGCATATATTCATTTCATCATTATCAATGTATATGGGGGTACACCTTAGTTAGGCATATCAAAAGTATGGAGTGGGATTGAAGTATTTAAGATAAGTAAAGATCAAGAAATCCAATTCATGATCATAGGAGTCCAATTTTCTCACCAAGCCTGAATCCACCAAAGTCTCCCCCATTAACTTAATTTTATCCTGGTCCTTCTTTCGACCCACCTTCATATTCTTATCCGAAAAACATTTTTTAATTATTTTTTGTTGCAATCCCAACACCGTAGGAGTTTTGCAGTCCAAGGATGACTACATCAATGCCTGAGTAAAATAGGGCATAAATAAATTTGTACCACTTTCCAAAATAGTTTCCCTTTTAGGGCTAGATCCAACCATGCCCCTTATACTCAGATCCAAAGCCCTTTGTTCTTCATTTAAACTCCCTAGATCTGATTCCTTAAATTCCCCCTCAAGAAGAGACATCTGATTCGGCCTTGTTATATTTGCATCAGGTAGCGATGTTTCGGTATCTCCATGCACCGATCAAGATCATCTAATATTTCAAAATGGTTGAGTAGAGCATCTGGCTGGCTATCCTTAAGGTCTTTGTTTGCCCTTCATCCTCTGTTTTGGGATTTTACCATAACAAAACCTTCCTTATCCAGTCCCCCTTCCTTTATCGGGGCTTTTCATTTATCCAAACTTTTTCCAGATCGAGAGGGCCCAGGATTTAAATCCACAAGTGGGAAAAACTTAGGGCATTTTCTTTGCAGGTGGCCATATTCATGGTAAATCCAACAACAAAATGGAAGAGATTCATAGTCAATTTTTTGAACCCATGTAGTTGATCCAAATTGTATTTCAATAGAATCTATAATAGGATTATTTAAGTCAATTTCAACACAAATACGAGCAACATAGATTACATTTTTATCCATTGTCTATTGTGATGGTCCAACCGGCTTCCCAAGCAGAAGGGTAATCTTATGCAAGATATTAGTTCTCCAGAATTCCAACGAGATCCATGGAAGCCGCACCCATACTGGAACCCGTGATGGCCACTCATTTGATGGGTTGAAACCCACATGCCAATGTTTAAGAAAGAGTCCCTCTTGGTTATAGAAAATAGGACCCCCTTTAAATGCTTTGTTATGATCTGCAATACAAGAGAAAACCACCATAAAATCGTTGTTAGCACTCAGCATCACCTCCACATCGCCTTCAGGATTCCAAGTCTTCTTGACCCAAGCCTCCACAAAGGGGAGAGAAATTCATATGCCCAAAAATTTGCCAATAAGTGCATGTTTGGTTAGATACTCCACATCTTTCGCCATCGAGTCTGGTTGAACCACTAGAACCGGCCTGGCTTCACATCGTTCCAAACATCCATTGTTATTTAACAAGCGGTTCTTGACATGCACTAGAAAATCCTGTTCCTTCCAGTCATTTTCAGATGAAAAAACATCACGAGCATGCACTCTCTGTGCCGAACCCGGTGCCATCACGATATTCCTCTAATTTTTCGGACCTCCTCCGAAGCATATTATTATAAATCTATTTTTAAATAATATAATCAATATAGGATATACTAATAAAGTTTAGTTTTTATTGAGTTATAATGTCCTTCATATGGACCAATTTATAGCTAAATCATTAGAATCATACCTAGTAATAGAGGTTAGGTAAGATCTCATAGAGCAACGATCCTCGTTGCTAGAAGATTAGGGAAGCATTGGTAAATTTCATGGGTCTTGGCCATGGACTTCAAATCTAAGAAAATGGATTGATAGGAGATAGATATCTTAAGGAGTGAGTTTATCATTTCTTCCCAAAGGTTTCTTCCTAGCCATTTTCTATTATAGGGAGGAAAGAGATAAAATCCTAAAAGGGGTTTCTTGGTTTATGGGAAGAGTAGAAATCTTCTATACCCACTAGTTTGAAGGCTTTGTACTTGGAAATGCAAATCTATCCCTAGTATTATTATGAGTTAAGATGAATTGGTTACCCATTGAATTCTAAGAAATGGATACCTTTAAGGCAATAGACAACACTTTGGAAAAATTCCTTAAGATATTAGAAACAACAAAAAGACATAGTCTACGCTATTTATGCTTGGATATTGGTCATGATTGATATCAATAAACCTTTACTAGAATCAATAATTCTTAAGTATGGGGGTAAGTTGTGGACCTAAACCATGGATTATGAAGATATATCTTTCAAATGTAGAAGATGTCATGAGGTGGGACATATTGAGAGATCATGCCCTAAGAAGAGTCCAACATAAACATATGTAGAAAATCATAAGGAAAACTTAAAAATGGATATAGATGAGGATGGTTTTAAAATTCCAAAAAGTAGGTCTAAATGGATGAAATTAAATAAACAACGAAGACTAGTAAGGGTAGTGGAAGAAACACCAATTATTTTGAGGCTTTAGCCTATGAAGAAAAAATATATCAAATCTTAGAGGATATGGTACAACATGATCAAAATATTAACAAGGAACTATGTAACTATCAAAACCTAATTTAGGAATAAACATTTTACTAAAACTAAAAAATGATATAGAAAATGTAGTGTTAGATATTAATACCTCTATTGTTAACAAGGAAATAACACAAAATGAGCACGATAAATCAAAATATTTCTTAGTAGAGCCAAGAGAATATATATCTAATGAAAATTAAAGTTGTGAAAGAATATTGAGGAGTAGAATAATATGATCTACCTCTGATACTAGCAAGGAAAAAATAGGGAAACCTTCAAATTATCAAGAGAGATCTAAGGAAGCAAGAGCAAACATAGAGAAAGGAACACAATCTAAGTTTTTTAAATTTCTCTTTACCAAACAACAATATGATACTGGTAATTCACAAGAGATTCCAGCAACCCCTAACTAGACATGATTAAAATATTATGAAACATAAGGGGGCTAATACCCCCTCAAAGTAGAGGTCTATCAGGGACCTTTGTTTAAGTAATAAGCCTAATATTCTTTGTATCCAAGAAACTAAAATGGCAAAGAAAGAAGTTTCCAAAAATATGAAAGCGATATGGGCAAAAAGTGAATGGGATGCTATGGATTCAATGAGAGTGGTAGGGGGAATTTGAACATGTTGTAATCCAATTAGAACATCGTATGAAACCATTCATAAAACTAGTTATTGGATAGCCTCATTAGTCACATTCTATTTGCATATATTCATTTCATCATTATCAATGTATATGGGGGTACACCTTAGTTAGGCATATCAAAAGTATGGAGTGGGATTGAAGTAGTTAAGGAGAGAAATTCATATGCCCAAAAATTTGCCAATAAGTGCATGTTTGGTTAGATACTCCACATCTTTCGCCACCGAGTCTGGTTGAACCACTAGAACCGCCCTGGCTTCACATCGTTCCAAACATCCATTGTTCTTTAACAAGCGGTTATAGACATGCACTAGAAAATCCTGTTCCTTCCAAGTCATTTTCGGATGAAAAAACATCACGAGCATGCACTCTCCGTGCCGGGCCCGGTGCCATCACGATATTCCTCTAATTTTTCAGACCTCCTCCAGAAGCATATTATTATAAATCTATTTTTAAATAATATAATCAATATAGGATATACTAATAAAGTTTAGTTTTTATTGAGTTATAATGTCCTTCATATGAACCAATTTATAGCTAAATCATTAGAATCATACCTAGTAATAGAGGTTAGGTAAGATCTCATAGAGCAACGATCCTCGTTGCTAGAAGATTAGGGAAGCATTGGTAAATTTCATGGGTCTTGGCCATGGAATTCAAATCTAAGAAAATGGATTGATAGGAGATAGATATCTTAAGGAGTGAGTTTATCATTTCTTCCCAAAGGTTTCTTCCTAGCCATTTTCTATTATAGGGAGGAAAGAGATAAAATCCTAAAAGGGGTTTCTTGGTTTATGGGAAGAGTAGAAATCTTCTATACCCACTAGTTTGAAGGCTTTGTACTTGGAAATGCAAATCTATCCCTAGTATTATTATGAGTTAAGATGAATTGGTTACCCATTGAATTATAAGAAATGGATACCTTCAAGGCAATAGACAACACTTTGGAAAAATTCCTTAAGATATTAGAAACAACAAAAAGACATAGTCTACGCTATTTATGCTTGGATATTGGTCATGATTGATATCAATAAACCTTTACTAGAATCAATAATTCTTAAGTATGGGGGTAAGTTGTGGACCTAAACCATGGATTATGAAGATATATCTTTCAAATGTAGAAGATGTCATGAGGTGGGACATATTGAGAGATCATGCCCTAAGAAGAGTCCAACATAAACATATGTAGAAAATCATAAGGAAAACTTAAAAATGGATATAGATGAGGATGGTTTTAAAATTCCAACAAGTAGGTCTAAATGGATGAAATTAAATAAACAACGAAGACTAGTAAGGGTAGTGGAAGAAACACCAATTATTTTGAGGCTTTAGCCTATGAAGAAAAAATATATCAAATCTTAGAGGATATGGTACAACATGATCAAAATATTAACAAGGAACTATGTAACTATCAAAACCTAATTTAGGAATAAACATTTTACTAAAACTAAAAAATGATATAGAAAATGTAGTCTTAGATATTAATACCTCTATTGTTAACAAGGAAATAACACAAAATGAGCACGATAAATCAAAATATTTCTTAGTAGAGCCAAGAGAATATATATCTAATGAAAATTAAAGTTGTGAAAGAATATTGAGGAGTAGAATAATATGATCTACCTCTGATACTAGCAAGGAAAAAATAGGGAAACCTTCAAATTATCAAGAGAGATCTAAGGAAGCAAGAGCAAACATAGAGAAAGGAACACAATCTAAGTTTTTTAAATTTCTCTTTACCAAACAACAATATGATACTGGTAATTCACAAGAGATTCCAGCAACCCCTAACTAGACATGATTAAAATATTATGAAACATAAGGGGGCTAATACCCCCTCAAAGTAGAGGTCTATCAGGGACCTTTGTTTAAGTAATAAGCCTAATATTCTTTGTATCCAAGAAACTAAAATGGCAAAGAAAGAAGTTTCCAAAAATATGAAAGCGATATGGGCAAAAAGTGAATGGGATGCTATGGATTCAATGAGAGTGGTAGGGGGAATTTGAACATGTTGTAATCCAATTAGAACATCGTATGAAACCATTCATAAAACTAGTTATTGGATAGCCTCATTAGTCACATTCTATTTGCATATATTCATTTCATCATTATCAATGTATATGGGGGTACACCTTAGTTAGGCATATCAAAAGTATGGAGTGGGATTGAAGTAGTTAAGGAGAGAAATTCATATGCCCAAAAATTTGCCAATAAGTGCATGTTTGGTTAGATACTCCACATCTTTCGCCACCGAGTCTGGTTGAACCACTAGAACTGGCCTGGCTTCACATCGTTCCAAACATCCATTGTTCTTTAACAAGCGGTTATAGACATGCACTAGAAAATCCTGTTCCTTCCAGTCATTTTCAGATGAAAAAACATCACGAGCATGCACTCTCTGTGCCGGGCCCGGTGCCATCACGATATTCCTCTAATTTTTCAGACCTCCTCCAGAAGCATATTATTATAAATCTATTTTTAAATAATATAATCAATATAGGATATACTAATAAAGTTTAGTTTTTATTGAGTTATAATGTCCTTCATATGAACCAATTTATAGCTAAATCATTAGAATCATACCTAGTAATAGAGGTTAGGTAAGATCTCATAGAGCAATGATCCTCGTTGCTAGAAGATTAGGGAAGCATTGGTAAATTTCATGGGTCTTGGCCATGGACTTCAAATCTAAGAAAATGGATTGATAGGAGATAGATATCTTAAGGAGTGAGTTTATCATTTCTTCCCAAAGGTTTCTTCCTAGCCATTTTCTATTATAGGGAGGAAAGAGATAAAATCCTAAAAGGGGTTTCTTGGTTTATGGGAAGAGTAGAAATCTTCTATACCCACTAGTTTGAAGGCTTTGTACTTGGAAATGCAAATCTATCCCTAGTATTATTATGAGTTAAGATGAATTGGTTACCCATTGAATTCTAAGAAATGGATACCTTCAAGGCAATAGACAACACTTTGGAAAAATTCCTTAAGATATTAGAAACAACAAAAAGACATAGTCTACGCTATTTATGCTTGGATATTGGTCATGATTGATATCAATAAACCTTTACTAGAATCAATAATTCTTAAGTATGGGGGTAAGTTGTGGACCTAAACCATGGATTATGAAGATATATATTTCAAATGTAGAAGATGTCATGAGGTGGGACATATTGAGAGATCATGCCCTAAGAAGAGTCCAACATAAACATATGTAGAAAATCATAAGGAAAACTTAAAAATGGATATAGATGAGGATGGTTTTAAAATTCCAACAAGTAGGTCTAAATAGATGAAAGTAAATAAACAACGAAGACTAGTAAGGGTAGTGGAAGAAACACCAATTATTTTGAGGCTTTAGCCTATGAAGAAAAAATATATCAAATCTTAGAGGATATGGTACAACATGATCAAAATATTAACAAGGAACTATGTAACTATCAAAACCTAATTTAGGAATAAACATTTTACTAAAACTAAAAAATGATATAGAAAATGTAGTCTTAGATATTAATACCTCTATTGTTAACAAGGAAATAACACAAAATGAGCACGATAAATCAAAATATTTCTTAGTAGAGCCAAGAGAATATATATCTAATGAAAATTAAAGTTGTGAAAGAATATTGAGGAGTAGAATAATATGATCTACCTCTGATACTAGCAAGGAAAAAATAGGGAAACCTTCAAATTATCAAGAGAGATCTAAGGAAGCAAGAGCAAACATAGATAAAGGAACACAATCTAAGTTTTTTAAATTTCTCTTTACCAAACAACAATATGATACTGGTAATTCACAAGAGATTCCAGCAACCCCTAACTAGACATGAGTAAAATATTATGAAACATAAGGGGTGCTAATACCCCCTCAAAGTAGAGGTCTATCAGGGACCTTTGTTTAAGTAATAAGCCTAATATTCTTTGTATCCAAGAAACTAAAATGGCAAAGAAAGAAGTTTCCAAAAATATGAAAGCAATATGGGCAAAAAGTGAATGGGATGCTATGGATTCAATGAGAGTGGTAGGGGGAATTTGAACATGTTGTAATCCAATTAGAACATCGTATGAAACCATTCATAAAACTAGGTATTGGATAGCCTCATTAGTCACATTCTATTTGCATATATTCATTTCATCATTATCAATGTATATGGGGGTACACCTTAGTTAGGCATATCAAAAGTATGGAGTGGGATTGAAGTATTTAAGATAAGTAAAGATCAAGAAATCCAATTCATGATCATAGGAGTCCAATTTTCTCACCAAGCCTGACTCCACCAAAGTCTCCCCCATTAACTTAATTTTATCCTGGTCCTTCTTTCGACCCACCTTCATATTCTTATCTGAAAAACATTTTTTAATTATTTTCTGTTGCAATCCCAACACCGTAGGAGTTTTGCAGTCCAAGGATGACTACATCAATGCCTGAGTAAAATAGGGCATAAATAAATTTGTACCACTTTCCAAAATAGTTTCCCTTATAGGGCTAGATCCAACCATGCCCCTTATACTCAGATCCAAAGCCCTTTGTTCTTCATTTAAACTCCCTAGATCTGATTCCTTAAATTCCACATCAAGAAGAGACATCTGATTCGGCCTTGTTATATTTGCATCAGGTAGTGACGTTTCAGGTATCTCCATGCACTGATCAAGATCATATAATATTTCAAAATGGTTGAGTAGAGCATCTGGTTGGCTATCCTTAAGGTCTTTGTTTGCCCTTCGTCCTCTGTTTTGGGCTTTTACCGGAACAAAACCTTCCTTATCCAGTCCCCCTTCCTTTATCGGGGCTTTTCCTTTATCCAAACTTTTTCCAGATCGAGAGGGCCCAGGATTTAAAGCCACAGGTGGGACAAACTTAGGGCATTTTATTTGCAGGTGGCCATATTCATGGTAAATCCAGCAACAAAATGGAAGAGATTCATAGTCAATTTTTTGAACCCATGTAGTTGATCCAAATTGTATTTCAATAGAATCTAGAATAGGATTATTTATGTGAATTTCAACACAAATACAAGCAACATAGATTACATGTTTATCCATTGTCTATTGTGATGGTCCAACCGGCTTCCCAAGCAGAAGGGTAATCTTATGCAAGATATTAGTTCTCCAGAATTCCAATGGGAGCCATGGAAGCCACACCCATACTGGAACCCATGATGGCCGCTCATCTGATGGGTTGAAACCCACATGCCAATGTTTAAGAAAGAGTCCCACTTGGTTATAGAAAATAGGACCCCCTTTAAATGCTTTGTTACGATCTGCAATACAAGAGAAAACCACCATAAAATCGTTGTTAGCACTCAACATCACCTCCACATCGCCTTCGGGATTCCAAGTCTTCCTGACCCAAGCCTCCACAAAGGGGAGAGAAATTCATATGCCCAAAAATTTGCCAATAAGTGCATGTTTGGTTAGATACTCCACATATTTCGCCACCGAGTCTGGTTGAACCACTAGAACTGGCCTGGCTTCACATCGTTCCAAACATCCATTATTCTTTAACAAGGGGTTCTAGACATGCACTAGAAAATCCTATTCCTTCCAATAATTTTCAGATGAAAAAACATCACGAGCATGCACTCTCTATGCCGGACACGGTGCCATCATGATATTCCTCTAATTTTTCAGACCTCCTCCAGAAGCATATTATTATAAATCTATTTTTAAATAATATAATCAATATAGGATATACTAATAAAGTTTAGTTTTTATTGAGTTATAATGTCCTTCATATGGACCAATTTATAGCTAAATCATTAGAATCATACCTAGTAATAAAGGTTAGGTAAGATCTCATAGAGCAACGATCCTCGTTGCTAGAATATTAGGGAAGCATTGGTAAATTTCATGGGTCTTGGCCATGGACTTCAAATCTAAGAAAATGGATTGATAGGAGATAGATATCTTAAGGAATGAGTTTATCATTTCTTCCCAAAGGTTTCTTCCTAGCCATTTTCTATTATAGGGAGGAAAGAGATAAAATCCTAAAATGGGTTTCTTGGTTTATGGGAAGAGTAGAAATCTTCTATACCCACTATTTTGAAGGCTTTGTACTTGGAAATGAAAATCTATCCCTAGTATTATTATGAGTTAAGATGAATTGGTTACCCATTGAATTCTAAGAAATGGATACCTTCAAGGCAATAGACAACACTTTGGAAAAATTCCATAAGATATTAGAAATAACAAAAAGACAGAGTCTAGTCTATTTATGCTTGGATATTGGTCATGATTGATATCAATAAACCTTTACTAGAATCAATAATTCTTAAGTATGGGGGTAAGTTGTGGACCTAAACCATGGATTATGAAGATATATCTTTCAAATGTAGAAGATGTCATGAGGTGGGACATATTGAGAGATCATGCCCTAAGAAGAGTCCAACATAAACATATGTAGAAAATCATAAGGAAAACTTAAAAATGGATATAGATGAGGATGGTTTTAAAATTCCAACAAGTAGGTCTAAATAGATGAAAGTAAATAAACAACGAAGACTAGTAAGGGTAGTGGAAGAAACACCAATTATTTTGAGGCTTTAGCCTATGAAGAAAAAATATATCAAATCTTAGAGGATATGGTACAACATGATCATAATATTAACAAGGAACTATGTAATTATCAAAACCTAATTTAGGAATAAACATTTTACTAAAACTAAAAAATGATATAGAAAATGTAGTGTTAGATATTAATACCTCTATTGTTAACAAGAAAATAACACAAAATGAGCACGATAAATCAAAATATTTCTTAGTAGAGCCAAGAGAATATATATCTAATGAAAATTAAAGTTGTGAAAGAATATTGAGGAGTAGAATAATATGATCTACCTCTGATACTAGCAAGGAAAAAATAGGGAAACCTTCAAATTATCAAGAGAGATCTAAGGAAGCAAGAGCAAACATAGATAAAGGAACACAATCTAAGTTTTTTAAATTTCTCTTTACCAAACAACAATATGACACTGGTAATTCACAAGAGATTCCAGTAACCCCTAACTAGACATGATTAAAATATTATGAAACATAATGGGTGCTAATATCCCCTCAAAGTAGAGGTCTATCAGGGAACTTTGTTTAAGTAATAAGCCTAATATTCTTTGTATCCAAGAAACTAAAATGGCAAAGAAAGAAGTTTCCAAAAATATGAAAGCGATATGGGAAAAAAGTGAATGGGATGCTATGGATTCAATGAGAGTGGTAGGGGGAATTTGAACATGTTGTAATCCAATTAGAACATCGTATGAAACCATTCATAAAACTAGGTATTGGATAGCCTCATTAGTCACATTCTATTTGCATATATTCATTTCATCATTATCAATGTATATGGAGCTACACCTTAGTTAGGCATATCAAAAGTATGGAGTGGGATTTAATTATTTAAGATAAGTAAAGATCAAGAAATCCAATTCATGATCATAGGAGTCCAATTTTCTCACCAATCCTGACTCCACCAAAGTCTCCCCCATTAACTTAATTTTATCCTGGTCCTTCTTTCGACCCACCTTCATATTCTTATCTGAAAAACGTTTTTTAATTATTTTTTGTTGCAATCCCAACAGCGTAGGAGTTTTGCAGGCCAAGGATGACTACATCAATGCCTGAGTAAAATAGGGCATAAATAAATTTGTACCACTTTCCAAAATAGTTTCCCTTATAGGGCTAGATCCAACCATGCCCCTTATACTCAGATCCAAAGCCCTTTGTTCTTCATTTAAACTCCCTAGATCTGATTCCTTAAATTCCACCTCAAGAAGAGACATCTGATTTGGCCTTGTTATATTTGCATCAGGTAGCGACGTTTCAGGTATCTCCATGCACTGATCAAGATCATATAATATTTCAAAATGGTTGAGTAGAGCATCTGGCTGGCTATCCTTAAGGTCTTTGTTTGCCCTTCGTCCTCTGTTTTGGGATTTTACCAGAACAAAACCTTCCTTATCCAGTCCCCCTTCCTTTATCGGGGATTTTCCTTTATCCAAAATTTTTCCATACCGAGAGGGCCCAGGATTTAAAGCCACAGGTGGGACAAAATTAGGGCATTTTATTTGCAGGTGGCCATATTCATGGTATATCCGACAACAAAATGGAAGAGATTCATAGTCAATTTTTTGAACCCATGTAGTTGATCCAAATTGTATTTCAATAGAATCTAGAATAAGATTATTTAAGTCAATTTCCACACAAATACGAGCAACATGATTTCATTTTTATCCATTGTCTATTGTGATGGTCCAACCGGCTTCCCAAGTAGAAGGTTAATCTTATGCAATATATTAGTTCTCCAGAATTCCAACGGGAGCCATGGAAGCCGCATCCATACTAGAACCCATGATGGCTGCTCATCTGATGGGTTGAAACCCACATGCCAATGTTTAAGAAAGAGTCCCACTTGGTTATAGAAAATAGGACCCCCTTTAAATGCTTTGTTACGATCTGCAATACAAGAGAAAACCACCATAAAATCATTGTTAGAACTCAGCATCACCTCCACATCACCTTCAAGATTCCAAGTCTTCCTGACCCAAGCCTCCACAAAGGGGAGAGGAATTCATATGCCCAAAAATTTTCCAATAAGTGCATGTTTGGTTAGATACTCCACATCTTTCGCCATCGAGTTTGGTTGAACCACTAGAACCGGCCTGGCTTCACATCGTTCCAAACATCCATTGTTCTTTAACAAGCGGTTCTAGACATGCACTAGAAAATCCTGTTCCTTCCAGTCATTTTCAGATGAAAAAACATCACGAGCATGCACTCTCTGTGCCGGACCCGGTGCCATCACGATATTCCTCTAATATTTCAGACCTCCTCCAGAAGCATATTATTATAAATCTATTTTTAAATAATATAATCAATATAGGATATACTAATAAAGTTTAGTTTTTATTGAGTTATAATGTCCTTCATATGGACCAATTTATAGCTAAATCATTAGAATCATACCTAGTAATAGAGGTTAGGTAAGATCTCATAGAGCAACGATCCTCGTTGCTAGAAGATTAGGGAAGCATTGGTAAATTTCATGGATCTTGGCCATGGACTTCAAATCTAAGAAAATTGATTGATAGGAGATAGATATCTTAAGGAGTGAGTTTATAATTTCTTCCCAAAGGTTTCTTCCTAGCCATTTTCTATTATAGGGAGGAAAGAGATAAAATCCTAAAAGGGGTTTCTTGGTTTATGGGAAGAGTAGAAATCTTCTATACCCACTAGTTTGAAGGCTTTGTACTTGGAAATGCAAATATATCCCTAGTATTATTATGAGTTAAGATGAATTGGTTACCCATTGAATTCTAAGAAATGGATACCTTCAAGGCAATAGACAACACTTTGGAAAAATTCCTTAAGATATTAGAAACAACAAAAAGACATAGTCTACGCTATTTATGCTTGGATATTGGTCATGATTCATATCAATAAACCTTTACTAGAATCAATAATTCTTAAGTATGGGGGTAAGTTGTGGACCTAAACCATGGATTATGAAGATATATCTTTCAAATGTAGAAGATGTCATGAGGTGGGACATATTGAGAGATCATGCCCTAAGAAGAGTCCAACATAAACATATGTAGAAAATCATAAGGAAAACTTAAAAATGGATATAGATGAGGATGGTTTTAAAATTCCAACAAGTAGGTCTAAATAGATGAAAGTAAATAAACAACGAAGACTAGTAAGGGTAGTGGAAGAAACACCAATTATTTTGAGGCTTTAGCCTATGAAGAAAAAATATATCAAATCTTAGAGGATATGGTACAACATGATCAAAATATTAACAAGGAACTATGTAATTATCAAAACCTAATTTAGGAATAAACATTTTACTAAAACTAAAAAATGATATAGAAAATGTAGTGTTAGATATTAATACATCTATTGTTAACAAGGAAATAACACAAAATGAGCATGATAAATCAAAATATTTCTTAGTAGAGCCAAGAGAATATATATCTAATGAAAATTAAAGTTGTGAAAGAATATTGAGGAGTAGAATAATATGATCTACCTCTGATACTAGCAAGGAAAAAATAGGGAAACCTTCAAATTATCAAGAGAGATCTAAGGAAGCAAGAGCAAACATAGAGAAAGGAACACAATCTAAGTTTTTTAAATTTCTCTTTACCAAACAACAATATGATACTGGTAATTCACAAGAGATTCCAAAGCAACCCCTAACTAGACATGATTAAAATATTATGAAACATAAGGGGTGCTAATACCCCCTCAAAGTAGAGGTCTATCAGGGACCTTTGTTTAAGTAATAAGCCTAATATTCTTTGTATCCAAGAAACTAAAATGGCAAAGAAAGAAGTTTCCAAAAATATGAAAGCGATATGGGCAAAAAGTGAATGGGATGCTATGGATTCAATGAGAGTGGTAGGGGGAATTTGAACATGTTGTAATCCAATTAGAACATCGTATGAAACCATTCATAAAACTAGGTATTGGATAGCCTCATTAGTCACATTCTATTTGCATATATTCATTTCATTATTATCAATGTATATGGGGCTACACCTTAGTTAGGCATATCAAAAGTATGGAGTGGGATTGAAGTATTTAAGATAAGTAAAGATCAAGAAATCCAATTCATGATCATAGGAGATTTTAATTCCATAACTAAGTTGGATAAAAAATTTAAGGAAATTAGGAAAATTTTGTTGGACATTTTGAGTCCTTAAGTCAAAGTTGTCATTGATGTCAAGAAATGAAGTCATCTTTAAATGTCAAGGAAATTGTCAAGAAACAAAGTTGTCAAGAGTTGTTATTGATCTCCAAAAATAAGCCACTGATGATGTCAAAGGTCAAGAGGAATAAAGTAGAGGTTAAAGGCAAAAGGCCTCCATAATGTTTTTTATTATGTGGAAGCATAAGTTAAAAGGTTTTTCATAAAAACCCAAGGAAGACTATTGCAAAGTTAAAAGAAGGTTTAATATTTATTTAATAAAATATTTAAATTCAAATTGAATTTAAATTTTATTAATAAATATTATTTATACCAAGGTTTACAATGGAAGATGGTCTTAATAAAACCAAAGGGTTTTAAAAAATTAATTTATAAAATTTAAATACAAATGAATTTAAATATTTTATAAATTAACAAGCTCCAAAGGAAATTCGAGCGTCGACGTTTAATAAGGTTGGAGGTAATTCGAGTGCCGATGTGTTTGCATAAATGAGGGAAAGGATTATATAAACCATACCTCAAGAGGTATTTTAATTATCCTTGCTCAAACATTTTAAAGTATGCAAATTTGAATTGAAAAGCTTGTGTGAAAAAGAGAAACGAATCATGTGTTTTATGTGCCAGAGAATAAGGACAAAAAATAAAAATGTTAAAAAATTGGAAGCTGTCTGGGCAGCGTGGCCTAGTGGCAAGGAGGCATTGGTTAAAGTGTTTGAGGCACCAAGTGACCTACATTAGAAACGTGGCAACAACGAATTCTAGAGTTTGCGTTGATGTTGGAAGCACCAAGGGAACGACACACGTTTTGCTTGGCAAATAGGGGAGGTTTATTATGAACATGGTGCTCTCCACTCCTCAAGCGAGCGCCTAACATGCGTGGCAGTTGGAGCCACGACTATGGGGTTGGGTGAAGGCTGCATTGTGAGTTTGATTCCCACCAAGGCCAAGGTAGTAAAAATTGAGATTATTTTTTTATACTGACTAAATTTTACATGAGGTCTTAGGGAGTTAAAAGGGTTGCTTAAAAGATTTTTGTTTTGATTATTGATATTTTGAAATTTGGAGGAATAATGTGCTTGCTTTATTTTTAAATAAATTGTTGGTGTCACATTGAGTTGTTGAATTTATAAAAGGATAAACGAAACTTCTAAGCATTAAGTTATTTTTAAAATAAGAGTGCACTGAATATTATTTTAGTTGGGGAGATCATAAGGTGTAAGTGGTATATTAATTTTTGTAAATGTTGATGAATGATATCTTAAAGGTGGAGTGATAAGGTGTATATTTGTCTTGATACTTACATTGTATTTTGAGGTAGATTATTATATAATAATTTCTTTGAGATTGGCAAAATAGTGTTTATGTTTGTGGCAGATTTATGACATTCCTCCATCATCAAGAAAAAGGTATGAGGACATTCTTCCTTATTTAAATTGATTGGTTGGTTTTCTGGAAAATAAGTTTGGAGTGAAAAGGACTTGATTAGGGTTTCCTATTGAATGAGTTGAGTTAATGCTTCAAGGTTTTCTGGAATAAAGAGTTTTTGTTAAAACCTTGTTCTATAAGCATTGTTGTTGAAGTCATTGGTAGTGTGAAGAACTTGAACTAAGGATTGAGTATTATTGCTATGAGAAGATTGTTTGATAAGCATTGTTGTTGAAGTCATTGGTTGTGTGAAGAACTTGAACTAAGGATTGAGTATCATTGCTATGTGAATATTGTTTTATAAGCATTGTTGTTGAAGTGAGTTGTTAAGCAAATAACTTGAACTAGAGTTTGAAAAGAACATGAGTATCTTTGTTATGTGAGATTTGATGTTGAGCATTGTTGGAAATATTTTGAGTTGAGTGATCATAAGCTTGGACTAGGGTTTGTAAGAAAGGGTCGTTTCATTGAGTGTTTGGTTGAGTAAAGTTGGTTGAAATTAGTCAAGTGGATATGTGAAGTGATTGTTCAAGATCCATAAAATAAACTATTGTATATTCTAAGTTGAGTTGAGAAAGTGATTGAGCATTGAGTTGTATTTGAAGCATATTGAGTCTCTAACAATTCTTCGTATGTTTCTAAGAGAGTTATTGAAAGAAATTGAGCATTGTGATGAGTATAGATCATATTGAGTCTCTAACAATTCTCTTTATGTTTATATGATATTGGACAAGTTCTGTGTGGAATTGTTGAGCATATTTGAGGTAAGTCTTTGAGGAGATTTATGGACTAATTTTGTGTGAGTTTTTGTGGAAGCTTACAATACAGATTTGGATAAGTTCTTGAGAGGAATTATTGAGAAGATTTGAGCAATTTCTTGAGAGGAATTATTGAGCAGATTTGAGCAAGTTCTAGAGAGGACTTGTAGAGCATAATTGAGCAAGTTCTAGAGAGGATTGGTTGAGCAGATTTAAGCAAGTTCTAGAGAAGACTTGTGGAGTAGATTTAGAAAAATTATAGAGAGGACTTGTGGACATATTAGTGTGAGATTTTATGGAAGCTTATAAGGCAGATTTGAGATAAGTCTTTGAGAAGACTTGAGAGCAGAGTTGATTGATTTGTTCAAACCTTGAGTTAAGGTTTAGGACAGACCCAGTAGAGTTGATTCAAGCCTTGATTTAAGGCTTCAGGATAGAGATCATTGAGTAGATTTGTGCTAGACCAAAGGACTATGTTTAGTACAGATTTGAGGATAGGTTTATGCTAGATCATAGACAGATATTGAGCATATTTGTGCTAGACCGAAGGATTGTATTTAGTGTAGATTTGAGATAGAGCTTTGGAGGTGATAGAGCAAAGAGGACATTAGTCTCCAATGGATAGAGATCCATTATCTAGGGTAGTGAGGACAGGTCTTCTAAGTGGGGATAAGAGTATTCAGTGGAGAGAGATCCACAAGCCAATGCAATGGAGGCAGTAGTCTTCAAGAGGATCACCAACCAGAGCAGAGGAGAAGGAGTTATCCTATGTATAGTTCAAAAATAGTAATTTCTTTCAAGGGTATTGCTACTCTTGTAATTAGTTTGGGCACAAGGCAGTTAATTGTAGGGTTAAAAATAGGAACAGGTTTGGTCCAACATAGAGGATTCAAAAAATAGGTACATCTCAAAGGAATAACATTGTCAAATGTTATAAGTGCAATAATGAAGGGCATACAACCAGATGGTGTAAAGTAGAAGTTCCAAGGTACAGGTTCAGGGCTATGAATAGGAATAGGAATAATGGTAGGAACATGAATAATGATAGGAATAGGAATAATGGCTTGGACAAAAACATGGATGAGAACATGAACAAGAACAGGGTTTTGAATAGGAACAAGAACAAGGATATGAACAAGAACAGGAATAGGAATATGGACAAGGATATCAGGAAAAATTATGGAAAGGCAACTATGGAAACTAATTATGATCAGTTCCTAATGGGAGTTTTACTTCCACCCCAAAATTAATCACCTCAACAGGAGGTGGGGGAGGGGCTAAGCTAAGAGTCTCATTCTTAGCCTTAAGCCCCACAGGTGATCCTTTGAAACTGATGAAAAAGGGGGAGATATTTGAGTAAGAGGGAGAGCCTTGATTTAGGGGGAGCAAAGCTTCAGAGGATGGTTTTCAGTTGGTTTCAGTTTTAACAGTTGGCAGTGGTTTCTGTAGTGGTTTGCCATCAATGACAAAGGCGGAGATTGTTGGCAATTTTGGGTATGTTGCCTAGCTTCATGTTTGTGAGTTGTCATTGATGTCAAAAGGAGTTTGTGTTTATGTCAAAAGGAATTTGTGCTGATGTCAAAAAGGTTTTGGTGACAAAAATATCTAGAAAGTTTCATGATTTTTGTTGTTCAGGCCAAACAAGGTTAAATTATTTCCTATTTTTGTCACTTGCCCGTGCATTAATTATCAACCCAGGGAGCTTCGTAAACTTGCGAAGGGTCTCACACAGGATCACTTACAATACCACTTTGAGATGAGTCTGCTAGCTCTACTATTGGGGGGTGTTTCAAAGGTTGTCAATCATTCATTCACTCCTCAATAAATTACGTATGAATAATTAAATCTTCAGAAAGAAAACATTCATACGTGCATACTAATAACAAACCTATTGCAATCATAAAATAACAGTGCAAAAATAAACCTATGAAAGCAGTAAGCTAATCTAGAAAACACAAAGAAAGGGAAGAAATATTGGCTTGGAGTGGGCCCAGGCTCCAACTGGCTTCCTCCCAGCTGAACACGTGCTTAGGAACTCTTAGAACTTTATTATAATCACCAAGGAATTACAATGCTTCTTAACCTCTGTACTCCTCTCTATATTCTGTATTCTATCTTTGATATTTTGATATCTTATCAGAGAGGTCTGCATGTGTTTATATAGCACACCCACAGATCTTCTGTTACAAGGTGGTTACAACAGTCGATTCATTCCAGACTAAACTAAGATAGTCTGGTAAATGTAATCGACGTCTGCTAAAACTGGCATTCATTCCTAATGGTGGCGTGTTCTCTGATTGGTTCGTGCTTCGCCTGGCATAGGTAGGACATTCTCATACATTAGTGCAACTCCCAAATTAACTTACATGACGTAGAGTTGGAACTGCACCAGTCAATGTTGCCCACGTCGCGTTATCTGGTCAACGGGTGAAGAACAGAGGCACCTTCTCTATGAGGAAGGTGCCTAAGTATATCGGGTGCCTTCTTTATACAGAAGGCGCCTACCTTCCGTTAGCACCTTCCTGGAAGAGGAAGGTGCTTGCCTTCTGTTGGTGCCTTCCTGGAAGAGGAAGGCGCTTGCCTTCTGTTGGTGCCTTCCTGGAAGAGGAAGGCGCTTATCTCCTATTGGCGCCTTCCTGGAAGAGGAAGGCGCCTACCTTTTGTTGGTGCCTTCTTTGAAGAGGAAGGCGCCTACTTACCATGCATTAATTCTGAAAGAAACAAAGTGCCAAGTCCATGAAAAGACCTCGACTGATCCAAATCCGACTAAATCAACTACAATTCCACAAAAACACACTAAAACATACAAATTAGATAACACACATAATCTTATCAAATAATTACATAACCATTCATAAAAATATACAATTCCTATTATATAGCCGCATAATGATTAATGAAACTCATACAAAATATGAGCATTTTCGAGGCTCATCATCCCCCCATGCCTAACATATGCCATGCCCTCGTGGCATCAAAACTATAGGTAGCCCTGTTAACTCCTCATCATTATCATTTTTCGATGGATCTGGTTGTACCTACGGCCCATGTTTGCTTCTTCTATGGACCGACATCTGGAGGTGTGGTTCCTCTTTTCTCATGTGGAGCTGCAAGTGCTACTATCGGCTTTCGCTCGAGTTGTTGACTCCGCTTATTCACTTTTCTCATCCTGGCCGCTATTGGGGGTGGTATTGCCAACGTGGTTGTTGCTGCTTGAAATGTCACTTCTGTAGCCTGCCACAGGTCAGCTTTCGAGGGCCTAACAACTACAAGAGGGATATCTGAGTTATCCCTCTTGAGATGAACCACCTGGGCCTTGTGTAATCGGGCTGCTTCAGGAGTAAGCCCTATATTTTCCCTCGTAATGGTAGCAGCTTCCAATTTGGGGCCATATACCCCCCATATTTCAAAATACCTTCATATCTTGGAGGGCTGCCCCCGGGATGACCCATAAATCTCCCAAAACTAGTTGTCCTCTATCGGATTAACGCATATACCAGGGTCTCCCCAAACCCTCGAGGTTGACTCCCTGGCCTCCTTGGCTACTATCATTTCTTTGAGCAATTCAAACTACTTCTGCATTTCTGAATGGTTGCATGTCCCATTCGTCTTCTTCTATTTCGATGAAAGTCACCTTCACCTTTTTTGAGCCATCCTAGGCCCTTTTCCTTTTGCCTACATAGAAACTATGATAGCTCGGATGGAAGGTTTCTCTTCCTTCCCGATAGTTGTTTCCTCATCATGGGGGACTTGTTCATTCTGAGGGACTTGCCCTGACGTCCCTAGAGCTGTCTCTCCATCCTCCTATCTATCCAATGTCATCCCCATTGGTCCTTCTATCTCTTCCTCTTCAGGTCTAGGGGATTCCTCTTTAACCCCTGATCCTGTCTACAATTGTTGGCTTCCACCCGGTTCTGCATCACTTAGGTCTATGATCAAGGGCTCTATGGGTCTTCTTCTCTCCTCACTCCCAAAAATAGAGGAATTATCCCCTACCTCTGAGCTATTCTATCAAGCATCCGACCAGAATTCTCTCAAAGAGAATACTCATTCTACTAATGTGGGAGAATTCATCGAGACCTCAATCGCCTAGTCAATTTGGGTCGACGCATCCCTTTTCTCTATCCCCTTGGCCTAGAGTTGTCGGTTCTCTTCCCACAACTACTAGACCAACTGCTCGAGCTGAGTGATCCTTTGTGCTCACTCTTTCAGCTCTTCTCCATGCTTGATCTAGAAATCCTCCAAAATTTTTGGGCCATCCAGTAGTTGGTTTGCCATTCCAGGGCCTCCTCTAGGGCTGCATCGATTTGATTATTGCCCCTGGAAGTCCCTACATCCTACGGACTCTGGCTTGTCAACTCCCAGAGGGTCTGGGCTGCAAGACCGACCTCTGAGTCATCTTCCTCCTCCTCCAAGGAGAGGATGAGTCACCATAGGTATTTCCTCCTAGGGGCTGGTTCTAGTGGCCAAAATTTGGCCTCACCGCTAGCAAGTCGCACCCCTTCTTCTTCATACTTGGGCACTAGGGAATGCCCTCTTTCTTCTATAAAATTGGGTAGTGCCAATTGCCCGATGTCCTCTACTTCATTTGTAGGGCTATCCTCCACTCGCCCTACCTCGACAACAGAATCCTCCCACCTTTCCTGGCCGTCGTCTCCTTCTACGTTGGAACTCTGCCTTTGTGCTTCTGCATGGTAGACCAGTGCTGATATCAGCCCATGGTGGGCCAAGGTGGAAGGTGCCCCCTTCTGGTATCTAGCCGCTTCCTCCTTCAGGGCATTTTCCAGGTAGAAGGGCACGTTCATTTTCCTCCCATGCACTAGGTGATTCAAGAATTGCACATGATTAGTGTGCAGATGGGTATATTTCCTAGTGCATGTAAAGAACCGAGCAACCTGCTCGAATATCTTTCATAGATTCATAGGAAGGCTAATTTTTGGTAGCCCTTCCTTGTCTATCTGCACGTTCTCCCCTAGCAGCAGTAATTCGGTGTATGGCTTCAACATTCCGCCCTTGTATGTGCACTCGCCTGTGAGAGGCAAGCCAGTCACCTATGAGATATGTTTGGGGGTGACTGGAATCTCCATCCCTCATACTTGAGCTACGTCTCCCCCAAGGAGGCAAGCAAATTCCCTAGCTGCCTCCATATCCTAGCTCTGACTGACCAGGATACAGTACTCGAGCCATCCCTCGGCTTTGAACTGCGTCCTGACCGCCCCTTGATTCCTTCTGTATCACTCGGTTCATTTTTCTTCACCGCATGATTCCTCGATCGTCCTCCCATGGTGCCTTCCCTTAGGCTCTTCTATTTTTCTCCTTGCCTTCTCAGGAAGGTGCCTTCTTATAAGGAAGGCGTCGAACCCTAGCTTTCAATTTTGGCAAGGTATGCCTCACAAGCTACATCGTTGGCACGATCGGCCATGGGGGTGCATGATTTTTATGGCGATGATATTTTTTGGTACTGCATAATTTATGAATGATTACATAAAAATCTGAGTAGAGTATGCACGTACCTGATTGGATGTCTCATGCATCATGGAGAGTGTCGATTCATCGATCTGTGACATGGGGGATGGGTACTTCATTTGCATGGATTACGTCAGATTTTGCTGCTGAGTTGTTTTAATGGTTGATGTCGAAGACAGACTCTCGATAGGCTTACAAACTATCTGTCTATCATTTTTGGAATGTGTGTGCTGATCTCACCCCATAATTCTATGAGATTTTTTATTGGAGTGGTTCCCTATCATACGAGCGATGGTGGTAATCTGATGTCGCCTGCTCGTGTGATGATCTTGTTTCGATCGAGGTGCACGTGAAACTTTAAGTGTTGGTTGTATACGAAAGGTGCTCTTTGGTACCTTCCCGATGTGGAAGGTGCTTGATATGGTGCCTTCCCGATGTGGAAGGTGCTTGATATGGTGCCTTCCCGATGTTGCAGGTGCTCTTGAATGGATGCACCTTTCGATGGTGGAAGGTGCTCTTTTTGATGATGGTGCCTTCCTACTACGGAAGGCGCTTCTGAATGGGTGCACCTTCCTAGAGTGGAAGGTACCTTTGAATGGGTGTGCCTTCCTAGAGTGGAAGGCGCCTTTGAATACATGCGCCTTCCTGGAAGAGGAAGGCGCCTCGGCTATCATTTTTTTTATCAAGGATGGATGCGCTCTTACTGATGTGGAATGTGCCTCGGTCCTCAATTTTTTTTTTAGGAAACGTGCACCTTCTTTATAAGGAAGGTGCCTTATTTCAGTGGGCACCTTCTTTATAAGGAAGGCACCTTATTTTATGGGTGCCTTCTTTATAAGGAAGGTGCCTTATTTCAATGGGGCACCTTCTTTATAAGGAAGGTGCCTCACCTCTTACTCGAAACCTCCATCATGATGGAAAATGTCCACCTTCGTTAGGCACCTTCTTCTAGGAGGAAGGCATCATACCTCAAGTGGATAGTCTTCTTTGATGATGAAGGCTTTCTGCAAGGCTCTTTCTTGGCAGCCATGTCATGATTGATCGGGAAAGGGTGATCAAGCCTCCTCGGACTCGCTTCATGCTGCCTCAACATCTTCCTGCAAGGGCTGGCATCTGAATTTCCTCTTGGGGAAGAGTTTGTTGCCCACCCCCATGCTTGAATAGATGTTGCTTCTACCCTATGAGTGTCGGCGTCGGGATGCTGAGCCGAATCAGGCCTGGTTTCCTAGATACCTATTCTTCATGCTATTAGGTCCTCCACCTACAAAAAGTAAACAAAAAGAAAGAAAAATATAGGCAGTTAGATGCATTCCATGCTTGTTAGGCCCTGAACCCAGGATGCCTGCAGCTTGCATGCGGGCGTCATCCCTGCAAAACACACCGTAAGAAATAATCAAAACCTAAACTAACTACTTTTGGTGAGCACCTCCATGCCCACCATTTTTCCTACTGAGATTTTGGTCCAGATTCACAAGGATGGGGTCTCCCCCATGCCTGCTCTGGATTCCACCAGTAAATTCTTGGACGTGTTGTAGGGCCGTAGTCGGTGGCCATTAATGGTTAATACAACATTGCTGTCATCAATGGTTCTGACATGCACAACACCATTCTTGATGAGCTCTACCACCTCATACGGTCCCATCCATCTCTGCATTAATTTTCCCTTCCTTTCCTGGAACCGAGAATCGTACAACAACACCCATTCTCCTTCTTGGAACTGCTTTAGTTTAATGTGGTGATCATGCCACCATTTCCTTTGCTTTTGTATGATCTTCATTCTTTGTAAAGCATCCATTCAGATTTCATCCAGCTGATTCAGCTGTCGAATCCTTTCTTTTTGAGCATCATCCAGGCTCAAATTTAGTTCTAAAGTTGTTCTCAATGTTTTGATCTCAAACTCGATGGGCATCATTGCACTCTTCCCATAGACCAATTGGAAGGGTGTAAAGCTTGTGGTGGATTTCCACATGGTGTTGTATGCCCATACTACCTTCGATAGCCATGTAGCCCAATATTTTCTATGTTGTTGCATGGTTTTTGTCAGGATGTTCTCTATTTCCCTGTTTGTCACCTCCACTTGCCCGTTTGCCTGCGGATGGTAGGGTGTAGTTTTGTTGTGCCGAACTTTGTATTGCTTCATCAGTTCCTCGATCAACTTGGAGGTGAACTGAGGGCCTTGGTCAGTTGTTATTTCTCTGGGGACCCCGAATCATGTAAATATGTGAGCAAATAAGAAATCGGCAACCGTTCTTTCTTTTGAATCCCTCAATGCCTGAACTTCAACCCATTTGGTGACGTAGTCTGTACAGACTAAAATAAACCTCCTACCTATTGAAGGTGGGTTAATTGGCCCCACAAAATCCATACCCCACTTGTCGAAGGGTTCCAGGTGTACCTGAGGTTGGAGGGGCATTTCGTCATGATGGGTTGGTCTACCCATTCTTTGGCATTCATCGCACTTGTTGGCGTATGTGGCTGCATATTTGAATAGAGTGGGCCAAAAGTACCCAGCCTATAGGATTTTATAGGCAGTCCATTTCCCCACAAAGTGTCCTCCGCATGGTTCATCATGACAAGCTTTGAGTATTTCTGAGAACTCCTGTTCTGCTACGCATCTCCTTATGATCTGGTCACGTCCTATTTTGAATAAGAGGCCATCAATCCATAGGAAAGATGCACTTTTCTCTATTACCGCCTACTTTTCTCGAAAGGAGAGAGCAGGTGAGGTTCTTTCGATGGCCAAGTAATTGGCTATATCTACGTACCATGGTATTTGTTCATTGATGGTGAACAAATGCTCATCCAAAAACTGGTCTTCCACTATTGTATGGTCCGTTGGTATCAATCTGGATAGAAAATCTGCTACAACGTTGTCCTTGCCCGGTTTGTCGACTATTGTTATGTCGAATTCCTACAATAGTAGGAGCCACCTGATAATTCTTCCACCAATATCTGGCTTGCTCATTAAATATCTGATGGCCGCATGGTCCGTGTGGACAAACACCTTATATCCGATGATATAATGGTGGAATTTGTTTATGGCATGCACAACTGCAAGGAACTCCTTCTCCGTCACCGTGTAGTTGAGCTCGGCTCCTACCAAGTTTTTGCTGACATAATAGATGGCGTAAAATTCCTCGCCATCCTTCTATCCAAGGACTGCTCCAATCACATTGTTGGATGCATCACAATAGATATGAAAGGGTATGGCCCAATCTGGTCCTCTCAAAACCGGTGTAGATATCAGTTTCTCCTTGAGCAACTGAAATGCTTCTTCATAGTCTTCCATCCAATTGAACTCCATGTCTTTAGACAATAGAGTGTGTAGTGGTTTTGCAATCTTACTAAATTTGATGATAAATCATCGGTAGTACCCGGTAGATCCGAGGAAACTTCTCACCTCTCTCTACGTTCTGGGGTTGGGTAGGTCCCTGATGACCTCGATCTTTCTTTTGTCAACCTTTATTCCTTCTACGGAGAGATGGTGTCCCAATACGATGCCCTCTTGCATCATCATAAAGCATTTCTCATTACTCAGGGATAGATTATTTCCCTCGCTTCTTTCAAGCACTCTTTCCAAGTTTGTCATTGCTTCATCAAAGGTTTCTCCATAAGCGGTGAAGTCATCCATGTACACTTCGACCGCATCTCCCATCATGTCTGAGAATATGCTAAGCACCGCTCTTTGAAAGGTGGTTGGTGCATTGCATAACCCGAAAGGCAATACCCGATAAGCAAATGTTCCCCATGGGCAGGTGAACATTGTCTTATCCTGGTCTTCTTCTCCTATCTGGATCTGATTATATCCACTGAATCCATCCAGGAAGGAGAAATACTTTCACCCCGAAAGTGTGTCCAAGACCTGATCAATGAATGGGAGTGGGAAGTGGTCCTTCTTGGTTGCTTTGTTTAACGCTCTATAGTCTACATAGATTCGCCACTTCCCATTCTTCTTGGGGACCACCACCAGTGGTGACACCCACTCACTATCAAAAATCGGATAGATGAATCCGGCAGACAAGAGTTTTTGTAGCTCTGCTTTGACAATGTCTTTCATTGCTAGATTCATTCTTCTTTGTGGTTGCCTGCTCGGAGTTGCTTGTTCATCGAGGTATATTCGATGGGTACAGATCTCTGGGCTGATTCCCTTCATATCCGAGTAATCCCATGCAAATGCCCATTGGTGTCTTACCAGGAGCTCTTCTACTTTTGTCAGTTGTGTGGGAGTCAACCCACTGCTGACGTTTAACATCCTTCCTAGCCCAACGTTTATCTACTGAACGTGGTGATCTTGGGTGCCAGCCAATGGTGACCCAGGTGTGGTGATGGAGGATTCTCCATGGAGGAACTCTACAATAGCACCATCCTCATCTTCTTCTTCTACCAACTCATCCAACGCCATCACCGGTTGGATTATGGACAGCTCATGATCTTCATGCTTGGTCAACGTAGGTTCTCCCAACGAGTCGACGGACTGCGTAGGGGGTGAAATGGTCAATATTTTGATGTTTTGTCCATCGGAGATGGTCATCAACCCATCACGATAGCTGATGTAAGCATCGACTATTGCCAGCCATGGCCTTCCCAAGATGAGTGGGTAGCCACCCAACCTAGTTTTAGACTGCAAAACCAGGAAGTCGGTTAGGTATTCCCATGCACTGACTATCACTATTACATCCTCAAGCATTCCTTTTGGTGCCATGGTCGATCGATCGGCCAGCTACAGCACTATCATGGTGGGTCTCAGGTTCATGAGTTGTAGCCTCTGCATGGTCTCCTGAGGCATTACGTTGATGGCTGCTCCGAGATCGACCAACGTATTGGACAAGGAATGTCCTTCAATTTTTATAGTCAACACTGGGCTACCCGGATCCACGTACTTGGGATGACACGTCTTGCCCATCATCAAATCTACTAATTTACCCATGACATTGATAGTCTGGGTTGCTTTCCATCCTGGCCTTCTTAGGCACATCTCCCTTATCACCTTGGTATATATCGGGACATCTCGGATAGCTTGAAATAGTGGAATTGTCACTATGAGGTTCTTCAAGCTGGACAGGATATCAAACTCCAGTTGCGTTAGTTTCTTCTATTCTTGCAGTCGATAAGGAAATGGAGCCTTTGCTCTCTCAGCTACTTCTTCTACCACCTCTTCTATAAGAGGTGTTTCTCCTACATCTTCCTCCTCTTCTATCAGCGGAGGTGTTTCTACTCCTAGCTGTCTACCAGACCTAAGCTGAATATGATACATCGGATACATCTTGCCTTCCATGTTGTATGTTGGTTGATTCACTCTATTATTTGGATTTGTCATCGGTTGTGCGGGTAGCTGCGTAGGTCTCACTACTGGCAAGGCCGACAAGTTTTTATGGGGGTGAGCTGGTGCTACATTCTATGGGGCCGGATTCCATGGAGTGTGGCCTCTCCACTACTGCCCCGGATATTGATATGCCATCCAGGGCTACTGATTCAGGAATGTTATTCCTGGGGGTGTGTTAGACCAAGGTGATGGCCCCCACCACCCCATGTTAGGTGGTTGAGGTGGGCCTTGTGACATGTATGGTCCTCCCTCGTATGATGGCATTCTAGTTGGCATATTCCCCATAGGGGGTTGTGGCCAACTCTTTCGATTGCCTATGAAATAGGCCTCCATGGCTTCAGCATCCTCCTGATTGCTAGGCAATTTTGGGCACAATCGGGTCTTATGGTTCAGCCTACAAACTATGCATACTCTAACTTTGTTCTCTGGGCATGCATTCTTTGCATGCTTTCCTCTACATTTTGGGCAGAAATAAGCCAATGTTGCATCATTTTCTTACTTCTTTTTCTCTAACAATAGCGTATCCATCTGCAATGCTAGAGACGAAAGCATTTCGCTTTTTAGATCCTCCAACATGTTGCCTATTTCTATTTTCATGACTGAAGCAGTCACTTTCATGGTTCTAGAAGTGGTCTTGCCTCTCCTTCTTGAGTAATTCTGGCATAGTTGTAGGATGTCTTCCATAGCATGCTGGTAGACATCACCTCCAGAAATCATGTTGAGAGCCTCCAACGATTCATTGTTAAGCCCTCTCAAAAATATGCTTTTGAGAGATTTATCAGATAGCTTCGCGTGAGGAGACCGTTGAAGATTGAAATTGAATCTCTCCCAGTACTCTTCGAGAGACTCATCCTCTTTCTGCGTCATGCTCAGGACTTCCTCTCTAGAGTCTCTTGCTCTCCCGAAGTCTTGATATTGCTCTAGAAAGAGCTTCTTCATTTGATCCCATGTGGTAATGTGTTTCTCCCCCAGACCGATGAACCACCGTAGAGCTACATCATCCAATGTGGAAGGAAAGAGCTTCAACTTCTACGTATCAGATTTGTAGTCCACAGACCTACATAAAACATCAAACTTAAATAAGAATAGGTCAGGGTCCTCGGTTGGGTATCCTCTGAAGGTAGGAAGGTGAGCAGGGGATATGTTTTTCATTTTGGTATCTCCTACTCCTTCATCAATCGGGAAGCTAAAGCCAGATGAAACTTCTTCTACGTCGGCCATTTTTTCAGGAAATGTGGTCTCTAATGCAGTACTTATGGCCTTACGGTCATTCAAAATTTTTTGAGTCAAGGCTCTAAGGTTATCTGGTGTTATCGTCCGATCTTCTACAACTTTCCACAATAGGGCTTCCTCTAAAGGTGTCCTTTTAAATAGGGGGTTTATGATGGTTCGTTCTTCCCCAAGTTGACGGGATGAGGAAGCACTTTGCACAAAGTGTGGATCCTCACTCCAGTGGAGTGTTGGCTGTGAGTCAGGCGAATCTAGTTCGAGCTCAGAGTGTTCGGCCGACTCAGGTTTTGGAGAACTTTATTTTACAAACCGACCGTTAGGTCCTCTTCTTCTCGAAGAACTCATACAAGGTCAGATGGAAGGTTTTAGGTATTGCAATTGATCTAGTAGAGGCGCTTCCCCGACAACGATGCCAAAATGTTGTGGGCCAAACAAGGTTAAATTCTTTCCTATTTTTGTCACTTGCCCATGCATTAATTATCAACCCAGGGAGCTTCGTAAACTTGTGAAGGGTCTCACACAGGATCACTTACAATACCACTTTGAGATGAGTCCGCTAGCTCTACTATTGGGGGGTGTTTCAAAGGTTGTCAATCATTCATTCACTCCTCAATAAATTACGTATGAATAATTAAATCTTCAGAAAGAAAACATTCATACGTGCATACTAATAACAAACCTATTGCAATCATAAAATAACAATGCAGAAATAAACCTATGAAAGTAGTAAGCTAATCTAGAAAACACAAAGAAAGGGAAGAAATACTGGCTTGGAGTGGGCCCAGGCTCCAACAGCTTCCTCCCAACTGAACACGCGCTTAGGAACTCTTAGAACTTTATTATAATCACCAAGGAATTACAATGCTTCTTAACCTCTGTACTCCTCTCTATATTCTGTATTCTATATTCGATATTTTGATATCTTATCAGAGAGGTCTGCATGTGTTTATATAGCACACCCATAGATCTTCTATTACAAGGTGGTTACAACAGTCGATTCATTCCAGACTAAACTAAGACAGTCTGGTAAATGTAATCGACGTCTGCTAAAACTGGCATTCATTCCTAATGGTGGCATGTTCTCTGATTGGTTTATGCTTCACCTGGCATAGGTAGGACATTCTCATACGTTAGTGCAACTCCCGAATTAACTTACATGATGTAGAGTTGGAACTGCACCAGTCAATGTTGCCCACATCACGTTATCTGGTCAACGAGCGAAGAACAGAGGCACCTTCTCTATGAGGAAGGTGCCTAAGTATATCGGGTGCCTTCTTTATATAGAAGGTGCCTACCTTCCGTTAGTGCCTTCCTGGAAGAGGAAGGTGCTTGCCTTCTGTTGGCGCCTTCCTGGAAGAGGAAGGCGCTTGCCTTCTGTTGGCACCTTCCTGGAAGAGGAAGGCGCTTATCTCCTATTGGCGCCTTCCTGGAAGAGGAAGGCGCCTACCTTTTGTTGGCGCCTTCTTTGAAGAGGAAGGCGCCTACTTACCATGCATTAATTCTGAAAGAAACAAAGTGCCAGGTCCATGAAAAGACCTCGACTGATCCAAATCTGACTAAATCAACTACAATTCCACAAAAACACACTAAAACATACAAATTAGATAACACACATAATCTTATCAAATAATTACATAACCATTCATAAAAATATACAATTCCTATTATATAGCCGCATAATGATTAATGAAACTCATACAAAATATGAGCATTTTCGAGGCTCATCATTTATTTAAGGGTTTTTATTAAAACCATGGTGACAAGGTTAAATGTTTTTCTTAGAACCATCTGGACTCATTAAGGATTTTTATTAAAACCATCTTGGCTTAATGAAAAGGTTTTGCTCCTCGAAGAAACCTTAAAAGACCATTTTTATTATTAATATATAAATTAACTCAAACCTTTGAAAAGGTTTTAAGTTAATTTTATTATTAATAAAATAATAATTATTAATTTAATAATTATTATTGAAAGGGTTTCGAAACCCTTAACGACGCTCATGTAAAAGAGTTACCTCACCGACGTCAACTTGCATGGGATGAAAAATGTAATGTTTGAAAGGAGCGTCGACATCAATTTGCATGGGATGAAAGACTATTAGAGGGTATTATTTCCTAAGGTTTCAAGCACCTCTGAATTGTGTGATTACCGTTGATTTCGTATTACCTGTGACCTTCGATTTTGGATTGCTCTATGCTTTGCAAGTTTCGCATTGCTCTGTGTTTAAGTTTCGATTGCGTACGCCTGTGAGGAAGACAAATCTATTTTTCTTTAATTTCTATGAGCAAAGGGAAGGTAAAATGATGAGTGGTGCTTGAGAGTTTTGTTGGGAACTTGTGCTCCAACGACGGAGGTACTGGAGCGAAGGCGCTCACTAGGCAGAGGTGTTGAGATCGATTCGCGTCGGGCGCGTTTCATTTTTGATCATGAATTATTGTGCATGTGGTATAGCAGTTGACTTGGGCCATGAGTTTGGAGGAGGAAGCACTTTGGTGCTTAGGTTGGTATCTCCACACTTCTCCTAAGGTTGGAGAATTGATTTTTGGCCAAGGTAGATCTTTTGTTGATAATGTGGAATATTTGATTTGACTTGGCAAATTATTATTGGTAATCGTATGGAGGTATAAGGTTAAATAGAAATATTGCTTTGATATTGTTATTATTGATGCTTAATGTTTATGTGGTAAATGCATTTAGAAGTAAATGTATTTTAGGATTTATAAGGGTTTAAGGAATAATTGTTCTTAATGTCATATTGGGGTTAGAGAGACTTTGGAGTTATTGAGTGGATATTCTCTTGTAATTATTTTTTGAGGTTGAATTTATTTTGTGATATATTAAGTAGGAGTTATAAGGTGTAAAGGAATATTGTTGATATGTATATTTGTGAGTTTTGATTATTGATGAGTTGGAGTGATAAGGTGTTATTAAGACTCTTATCATTGTGCATTATTCCATTATTGCTAACTCTAATTTGTGGCAAATTGAGATTTAGTGTTGTGACATATTTTGAGTTTTCCTTCTTCATCAAAGTAAATGTATGGGCACATTATTCCATGGTTATTATTGATTGATGGTTTTATGAAAATAAGTTTGGAGTGAAAAGGATTGAATTAAGTTTCCTTATTTGGAGTGGATCTTATTTTCTAAAAGTGGAAGTATTGATTATGCATTATGAGATCATGATGAGTTTATGAATTATTGTATAACTTTGGTTTATAAGCGTGGAAGCATTTGAAGTTTGCTTTAGGGTTTTTGAGTGAGAAGCTTATGCCATTGCTATAAGTTGTTGAAACCCTAATTGAGTTGTTTGGTTTTTGAGAATTTGGTTTTGAGATTGTTTCCATTGAGATTGAGTTGAACAAGTTATGCTTTACTTGATACATGAGTTGGGATTGCTCCTTTGAGATTTGATTTTATCAAGTTATACTTTTCTTGATAAACTTGGTTGTGTGGTCAAGTTGAGCATTCCCATTTAAGAGAATTTGGAAATATCTTGAACCCCTTTTTGATGCTTAGAGAGATATTGGTTTGATTTCTTGAAAACTAACTTGGCTAGGGTTTGATAGCAAGTTATGGTTCTATGTTGGAGGAGTTGATTCCTTGATATTTCATTATTGATAATTTTTGGGTTGTGGTTCAAGATCTTGTGAAAGTATACTACTTCTATCTTTATTATGATTTGAGAAAGATTTTATTTCTATTTGAAGGATAGACCATATTGAGTCTCTAACAATTCTCTTTATGCTCCTATGATATTTATTTGAGTTGAGATTGAGAGTTGAATGATAGAACATATTAAGTCTCTAACAATTCTCTTTATGCTTCTATGATATTTATTTGAGTTGAGATTGAAAGTTGAAGGATAGAACATATTGAGTCTCTAACAATTCTCTTTATGCTTCTATGACATTGATTTGATATGATTGGATGAAACACATTGGGTTTCTAACAATTCTCTTTGTGTGTTCACATTGGGCAAGTTTCTTGGTAAACTCGCTTGAGCTAATTTGGGGAAGTTCTTGATGAGCTTGTTAGGACTGATTTGGACAGGTTGTTGTGGAGAACTTGTGGACTGATTTGGATAGGTTCTTGTGGAGAACTTGTGGACTGATTTGGACAGGTTCTTGTTGAAGAACTTGTAGACAGATTTGATGAAGTCTTTGTGGAGACTTGTGAGCAGTTGTAATTTATTTGTTCAAGCTTTTGGCTTAAGCTTAAGACAGATCTGACAGAGATTTGAGATCAGATTTATGCTAGACCAGAGGACCGAGTTTGGTATAAATTTGTGATAGAGTTTGAGAGGACTTGTGCTGGACCGACTTACTATTTTTAGTATAGGTTTTGATGAGTAGCTATGGAGGTTATCAGTGAGGATATAAGTCTCTAGAGCTAGAGTAAGGAGAATAGGACGTCTTCTATGGAAAGGAGTTCCACCTGTTAGCGACAGAAGAGGCAGTGATTTTTTGAAGTATCATTTCCAGAGCTTTGGGGAATATGACATATCCTTTGTGCAGGAGGCTCATAAATACTTATTTGGGGGATAGGACATCTCCTTTGGGCAGGAGGCTCATAAATATTTAATTAGGGAAAGGATTCTCCTTTGGATAGGAAGTCCATAAACATTGTAATTGGGAAGGATTCCCAAAGGATTTTATTGAGAAAATTTAGTGAAATATTTTCTTTGTGGAGTAGCCCACATTGGGTGAACCACGTTATATTGGTATCTCAATTGTGTGATGACTTGTACACTAGTTTTATTACTGCTTTGATTTTGCTATTGGTTCATTGCATTGATTTCTTAAGTAAAAGGAAAAAGTTAAAAAGTGGTCTTATACTGTTCACCCCCTCTCAATATAAGCTTGTGTTCTTAATTGGTATCAGAGCAAGTTCCTTCGGAAGAGTTTCACAGCTTGAAGGAAAATCTTGAAAAGAACACAATGGATTTTACAAGTGGTAATTCAACACCTATTCTTGATGGGACAGATTTTGGTCTATGGAGCATAAAGATGAAGGTTCATCTAATGGATCTTGAAAATGAAATTTGGGAAGCAGTTGAGTCTGGGTATACTATTCCAAAGCTCCCTCCTACTACTAAAGATGATAAACTTCTACATCACAACAATTCAAGGGCAATGAATGCAATTCTGAAAGGTCTACAAAAGGCAGATCTTACAAAGGTGATTCATTGTAATACAACAAAGGAAATGTGGGATCAATTGCAAGTGGTTAATACATGTGATGCAAATGTCAGAAAAGCAAAATTGAGATATTACAAAGGTATGTTTGAACATCTCAAGATGAATGATGAAGAAAATATTAGTGACTATATGCTTCGTATGGATGAGATTGTTAATTCCATGAAGGAACTAGGTCTTAAGCTTGCTTAAAATTATGTTTGTGATAAAATTTTGAGGTCTCTTCCAAATATATTTAGTGAAAATATTTCAGCTATTGAGGAAGCCAAGGATTTGGATAAATTGAAAAAGGATGAGCTTCATCGTATGCTTGCAGCTTTTGAGTTAATAACTAAAGTGGTACCTAATCCTAAGAAGGGGACAACTTTCAAAGCTACCAAGAAGTCCAAGGGTAAACAACAAGAAGACAGTGATGAGTCTTCTAGTGATGAAGAAGCAAACTACAGCAGGAAAGACAAGTTCTCAAGAAAGCACAAAGGTATGAAATATGTTAAATGTTTCAATTGTGGAAATTTTGGTCACTATGCTACTGACTGCCCGGAACCCAAGGATGATTGTGATGAAGAAAAATATGATTATAAGCACAATGAATATGAGAAGCACATGTATCAAAGGAATAACATAAATTAGAAAAACAGTCAAGGGAAGAGGTACTTCCAAAAACACAAGAAAAGTTTCTACACAGACAAAGCAAGAAGTGTTCTAGTAGTGATGATGAAATCTCTTCAAGTGATGATAGAAATGAGATGTTGTTTCTAACAGAAAAGGAAGGAAAATAAAAGAGGAATAAATATGTTGTGCTTAAGTGCTTTATGTGGAAATTTTGGTCACCTTGAGGATGATTATACAAATGATGCTTTGAATTCTGATAATACTATGTATGAGGATGCTTCAGAAAATTGTGAGGAATATCTTCTTATGGCTTTAGATGAAGGTAGCACCTCTAGTGGTAAGAAATTAGAAAAGGATATTGATGTTTCAAAAGGCAAACAAATAGAGGATGTTTTAGAAAATGGAGAAGTAGATCTTGAGGCTGAACTTGTTAATGCTCTTGATGTGTTAAATAAAGAAAGAAATAAATATACTAGACTCATTGATAGGTTTGATGAATATCGTTATGAAAGAGATGAGCTTATAGGGAATTTTGATATCTCTATAGCAAAGACACAGGAACTCAAAGAAGAGTTGGCAGCTAGGTATCTTGAGTGTAAAGAGTTAAAACATGAAGTAGCTTCCTTGAAAAAGGAAACTAAAAAGTACAAGGAGAAGCTTTACATGTTTGAAGAAAGTTCCAAGAAGGTAACATAAATCATCAAGGATCAAAGAAGGACAACAGATAAAACAGGTCTTGGTTTTGGAAAGAAACAAAAAGAACAGGTTGAGGAATATAGTATGAGCTCCTAAGAAGAAGATGATTCAGATGAAGAGAGTACTTTAGAGAGTAAGTTTTCATATGGTGATTCAGATAGCACAGAATCAAAAAATAGGAATCAACATAAAGGGAGAAAGACTAAAGGACCTATGAGGTCAAGGTAAGGAAAGTTCAATGGAAGATGTTTTGCATGTCACATGTTTGGACACATGGCTTCACAGTTCAGGGCTCAAGAAATATAGGTTAATGGAAATTTTAGAAATGGTAATTTCTTTCAAGGGTGTTTCTGCTCTTGTAATCAGTTTGGGCACAAGGTAGTTAATTGCAAGGTTAACAACATGAACATGTTTGGTCCAATAGAGAGGATTCGAAAACTAGGTACATATCTAAGGAATACCATTGTCAAATGTTATAATTGCAATAATGAAGGACATACAACCAAATGGTGTAGAGCAAAAGTTCCAAGGTACAAGTTTAGGGCTATGAATAGGAACAGGAATAATAGCAGGAACAAGAATAATGATAGGAATATGAATAATGGCTTGGACAGAAACAGGGATGAGAACATGAACAGGAACAGGGTTTTGAATAGGAATAAGAACAAGGATATGAACAATAACAGGAATAGGAACATGGACAAGGATATCAAGAAAAATCATGGAAAGACAACTATGGACACTGATGATGACCAGTGCCTAATGGGATTTTTACTCCCACCCTAGAATTAATCACCTCAATAGGAGGTGGGGGAGGGGCTAAGCTAAGAGGCTCATTCTTAGCCCTTAGCCCCAAAGGTGACCCTTTGCCATTTATGACAAAGGAGGAGAGATTTGAGTAAGGGGGAGAGCCTTGAGTCAGGGGGAGCAAAGCTTCAGAGGATGGTTTTTAGTTGGTTTCAGTTTTGATAGTTGGCAAGTGGTTTCGATGAGTGGTTTGCCATCAATGACAAAGGGGGAGATTGTTGGCAATTTTGGGTATGTTGCCTAGCTTCATGTTTGTGAGTTGTCATTGATGTCAAAAGGAGTTTGTGTTGATGTCAAAAGGAATTTGTGCTGATGTCAAAAAGAGTTTGGTGACAAAAAGATCTTGAAAGTTCCATGATGTTTTTTTAAGGGTTTTTATTAAAATCATGGGGACAAGGTTAAAGGTTTTTCTTAAAACCATATGGAATCATTAAGGGTTTTTATCAAAACCATTTTTGCTTAATGAAAAGGTTTTGCTCCTTGAAAAAACCTTAAAAGTCCATTTTGATTATTAATAAATAAATTAACTCAAACCTTTGAAAAGGTTTTAAGTTAAGTTTATTATTAATAAAATAATAATTTTTAATTTAATAATTATTATTGAAAGGGTTTCTAAACCCTTAGCGATGCTCATGTAAAATACTTACCTCGTTGACGTCAACTTGCATGGGATGAAAAACCCAATGTTTGAAAGGAGCACCGACATCAATTTGCATGGGATGAAATACTATTAAAGGGCATTATTTCCTAAGGTTTCAAGCACCTCCGATTTACGTGATTACCTTCGATTTTGTATTGCTCTGTAACCTTCGATTTTGGATTGCTCTATTATTTTTGAGTTTCGTATTGCTCTCTGTTTAAGTTTCGATTTCGTACACCTGTGAGGAAGACAAATCTATTTGTCTTTAATTTCTATGAGCAAAGGGAAGGTAAAACGATGAGTGGCACTTGAGATTTTCGTTAGGCACTTGTGCTTCAATGGTGGAGGTAATGGAGCGAAGGCACTCGATAGGCAGAGGTGTCGATATTGATTCACATCGGGCGTGTTTCATTTTTGGTCGTGGATTATTGTGCACGTGGTACAACAGTTGCCTTGGGCCATGATTTTGGAGGAGGAAGCACTTTGGTTCTTATGTTGGTGTCTCCACACTTCTCCTAAAGTTAGAGAATTGATTTTTGGCCAATGTAGATCTTTTGTTGATAATGTGGAATATTTGATTTGACTTGGAAAATTATTGTTGGTAATTGGATGGAGGTATAAGGTTAAATAGAAATATTGCTTTGACATTGTTATTATTGATGCTTAATGTTTATGTGGTAAATGCATTTAGAAGTAAATGTATTTTAGGAGTTATAAGGGTTTAAGGAATAATTGTGCTTAATGTCATATTGGGGTTAGAGAGCCTTTGGAGTTATTGAGTGGATATTCTCTTGTAATTATTTTTTGAGGTTGAAGTTATTTTGTGATATATTAAGTAGGAGTTATAAGGTGTAAAGGAATATTGTTGATATGTATATTTGTGAGTTTTGATTATTGATGAGTTGGAGTGATAAGGTGTTATTAGGACTCTTATCATTGTGCATTATTCCATTGTTGCTAACTCTAATTTATGGTAAATTGAGAGTTAGTGTTGTGACAGATTTTGAGTTCTCCTTCTTCATCAAAGTAAAGGTATGGGCACATTCTTCCATGGTTATTATTGATTGATGGTTTTATGAAAATAATTTTGGAGTGAAAAGGATTAAATTAAGTTTCCTTATTTGGAGTGGATCTTATTTTTTGAAAGTGGAAGTATTGATTATGCATTATGAGATCATGATGAGTTTACGAGTTATTACATAATTCTGGTTTATGAGAGTGGAAGCTGTTAGGAGTAAAACTGAAGGGGATGATTATTGATAAAAATAGGTTACAATATATAGGCATAAGCCTATATTCAACACATGACACTTGTCAAGTGAAACTGACAAGTGTCAAGGTGAAGGCATAGTGCACTTTAACTCTAACATTCCCCCTTAAAGTGCACTATCCTAACTAAAGAAAAAACAAAGCAAGTCAACATTAGGTAACATTCCCCCTTAATGTTGACTTCTCGAAAACAACCTATCATCCTCGCTTATTGCTGATTTGGTCTAGGCTCGTGCTCGTGCTTTGGCCTCTCCAACTGTGAATAATGCTAGATTCACTATGTATACATCTCGGTCTGTTGCCTCAGGGTCAGCCACTTCCACGGGTCTGTTGCCACTAGGTCAGCCGTCTAAGTGCCTCAAGGTCATCATGGGTGCCTCAGGGTCAGCCACTTTTGGGTCTGTTGCCTCTGCAGGTCATCCTCAGAGGATGTTGCCTCTCATAGGTCACTGACTAGATTCACCATGAGTATGAAATCCCTCCTCATGGTGAACTCAATCTAGAAGGTGTCGGTCTCTACCGAAAATGCACCTAATTAAAGGAAAAAGGAGCCATATAAGAGTGTCGGTATTTGTCGAAAATGCATTCAATACAATAAAATGAGCCATAGATCCAAATAGGAGGAGAGAAGAAGAAAATAAGAGAATCTTCTGAAGTGTCTTCGTCTGTAGTCTTCAGAAGTATATCCGAAAAAACATCAGATAGAGTCTAGGGTGTCTTTGTTTGTAGTCCTTAGTATAAGTGTCCTTATGGTGACCATGTCATCCCACTAAAATGCATGGGTAACCAGCCGCTGCATTCGCCAAGTGTATAGAAAAGATCACTAGGTACAAGGATCACATATAAAATTACCTTGGGAGTGTCGGGTACAACCGAGAGTGCACTCCAAGGGAGAAAAAACTTTGAGGCTAAAAAACTAAATTTAAACAGCCTCAAAATTACAATATGACACCACCATTGTGTCCGTCGCAGAAAAATGTTTCCAACGACTATAAATACCCCTATATTCCATCATGAAAGGGGCCTGCATCATGTGAAAAAAACCATAATGGCTATCTAAGGCAGCAAAATAAACCTCAGGAATATCATATTCCTGGCATCGCACTATGGCGGAATAAAAAACCAGACTCAATTTTCAATTTTTCCTCGTAGGGGAATTACATGGGCCATTTCGACCTTTCACTTGCACTTCCCATGTTTATAGTAAAATAGCTCCATACATTAAAAAAATGCCCATTCATTAGCACAGCCAAATTGACTTGAAAATTCCCTGTTCTTTTGATGAAAATGCAGGTGGATGACCTGAAAAGAATCACCTCCAAGTGTGTGTAAAAATCCACGCACATATGACTAATAGTGCAAGGTAAACTACAACTGTCCCAACAAATAATACCACTTCCTAGATCATGCAACATAAACTGTAACTCCAGTTTCTCTTGAAATTGTCCTTTCTATCTGAGTGTGATCCAAACTCTAAGAAGAAAGAGTTAAAGACCATAACTTCCTGTTGCATACACTCCAAAATCCCAAGAAATGGAGAAAATCAACACAATTGATATATCAGATTAAAACAAACAATATAACTAAAATTTATGGATCATGCTTCACACTTCACATTGCAAAAAGTGGTTCCCTCCACTTTTCGCTGACAAAAATAGAAATGGCACCCGTGACATCTGGATCAAACAAACAAACAACCTGCAATAATACAGTCTCCAAAGTAGCGATCTCCATGCACTAGTGAGTTGGGCCTGCAAGTCAGAGCACCAACGCGTAGAGGATGAGTACTCTCGAAATGAGATGCACGGCATGCTCGGGCCTAACCCTGGATTGCTTCTTCTCACGATCGTCAGTCCACTTGCAGTCTATTCTGTGGGATACTACACTTTCAACAGGATTTTTGGTCTTCTAAAGAGTTCGCAGGCGAAGATCAGATCACTTTTTTGTTGTGCATTATGTCAGTGTATCACTCTCTTTGCAGACCCGCGTGGGGCACCGTCACCAGCGTCGTCACAACACCAACCGCCATCCATTAATGCCTGCAAATCGTTACAATGTTCCTCATCACAGTATTGGCAGCTCTCCACGAACAGTATAAAAAAACAAATCCTTCGTTGGAAAGTGGCTTCAATCTGCAAGCTTAAAAAAACCATAAATGTTATAGAGTCAAGATGCACAAGATATGTGAAGGCAGTATTGGCTCCAGGGAGTTTGCGACGTCAAATGTATAATGCGAAGGCAGACTTATGGAGTGTAGGCACTATACTCTTTCAGCTTGTAACAGGAATTTTGCCATTTTTTGGCAATAACCAGGCTCATTTACTGGACAATATTTTAAAATCAAATGAACTACATTTCCCACCTGATATTGTGGGAGACCTACACCCTGATTGCATTGATTTATGTCGTAGACTATTGCTTAAAAATCTAGTTGAGCGATTGTCATTTGAGGAGTTCTTCAATCACAAGTGTATGGTCCAAGGAAGGTCTATGGGCAGTCTGGAGAATATCACAACAAGGTCAGGCATCAGAATCAGGGTCTATCAAGAATGCATCCGTAGACGATCTCACGACGAAGGCTCTCCTATTCCCATCCTGTGGCTGCGATCAGCCACACCCCCAAAGTGCGGGTGCTGCTGCTGCTGATGAAAACAGACCCCCCAGAGTGAAAACAGTGAACAACGTATTGGAATTTTGGATGAGAATAGATACACATTCTACAATGGCATATCTCACAGTAGTTGAATTCGAAGCCAAAAACAAAAGCTTCTAGGCAAAAAGCTGATCAATGCAATTCCTCACAGCAGTAACCACAGCACATTCAGCAATGCTGTAGAATGCAATTATTTCATAGAAAGGTAAAGGTATATCTATCAAAACAATAGGCTATGATAAATGAACAGACAGACGGTAGCTCTCGATTTTCACCTCTCCATGACGAGAGAAAAATAAAAAAATAAAAAAAAAACACAATCGCCTCACTATAGCGGGTGTCCCTTCTGCTACCAAACCGCAGGACTGGCGATCACATTGTCGACATTTAGTTTTCAAGACAATAAACCTCGATCACAGGACAAAAGCTAGCCAAGCTGTTTACAGTTTACACCACAACGCTCCAGGATTTATTAGCGAGCAAACTGGACGTTGAATCTAACAGGAATTTTGCCAAAAATGTTGCTGCAAACAGCTTCTGTGCTGGCCAGGACTGCAGCTGGAGAAGACAGTCGCCATTGAGTCACCATTTGTTTGAATACAATAGTAATCATCACACGTACTGGTAGAACTCCTCCTTGCACAATAGTAATCGTCACATGCCATTAACAACCGAAAGATGGGAATATCGTATCCAGCATTCATCCCGCAATTATCTCAAACAAACAGTCACCAAAATCAATAGACTCCATATCAAAATTTCAACAGACTCCATGCCTCCCTACAATCGTCACTAGCATCGCCGCTCCCAGCAGTAGCGACGCTGCTCACCGTGCCGCCTCTCGCTGTGCATCGACGCCTCCATTTATGTCGCGATCTCCTCATTTATACCGCGAGTTGGATTATTTAGAGGGTGCCAAAAAAAATGGTCGCACGACAGACCTCCTAAATATTTAAATTTAAATTCTCTGTGCCCTCTGCACCGACATGATCGGTGTCTCTTGCTGCTCCCAACCTAGGACCTACGTGAGCCCTCGGATCGCGGTCGTCGCCTTCTCTTTACAGAAAGGGCTCCTTGGCCCGTCGAGGAGGCGCACGAGCAGGCCCAGCGCACCCTCCGCCACCAGCACGGGGCGGCACCCGTCCGCCTTAGCCAAAACAGAACAGAAGCCCACCAGGGGTTCTTTGCACATCTAAAAATATGTTTGAATAATGAAAAAAATAAATAAACTCGCAAATTTCATTTGGCTTAAAAGGAGACTCAAACTTATGTTTTCCATCTGCAGACTTTTCTTGCTTTTCTGAAAACCAATCATGAAGCTTGTTTGTAAATATTTCACTGTCAACAAATCTTTTTGCTAAAGCTTTTAATCATTTTAAAAAATCTTACCATCTGGTTTCTGATCCATCAAATGATGGAGAGCATACTCCCTCGGTAAAAAATAAAAAAAAAATTAGGGAAAGGGGAGGGAGGATTTCCATGAGGGAAATCCCCCCTCAAGGGTTACACAGGCAGGAGAGGGAACCTGCTCTGATACCAAATGTTAGGAGTAAAACTGAAGGGGATGATTATTGATAAAAATAGGTTACAATATATAGGCATAAGCCTATATTCAACACATGACACTTGTCAAGTGAAACTGACAAGTGTCAAGGTGAAGGCATAGTGCACTTTAACTCTAACAGAAGCATTTGAATTTTGCTTTAGGGATTTTGAGTGAGAAGCTTATGCCATTGCTATAAGTTGTTGAAACCCTAATTGAGTTGTTTTGTTGTTGAGAGTTTGGTTTTGAGATTGCTTCCATTGAGATTGAGTTGATCAAGTTATGCTTTACTTGATACATGAGTTGGGCTTGCTCCTTTGAGATTTGATTTTATCAAGTTATACTTTGCTTGATAA